>CABHPP010092593.1:0-12487 GCA_902168425.1 Peromyscus attwateri | reverse complement strand
TAATGGGACCTCCTGAAACTGAGAAGCTTTTGTAGAGCAAAGGACACAGTCAATAAGACAAAATGACAGCCTACAGAATAGGAAAAGATCTTCACCAACCCCACATCTGACAGAGGGCTGATCTCCAAAATATATAAAGAATTCAAAAAGCTAGACTTCAAAACACTGAACAATCCAATTAAAAAATGGGCTACAGAGCCTAACAGAGAATTCTCAACAGAAGAATCTCAAATGGCTGAAAGGCATTTAAGGAGTTGCTCAACATCCTTAGTCATCACGGAAATGCAAATCAAAACAACTCTGAGATACCATCTTCCACCTGTCAGAATGGCTAAGATCAAAAACACTGAAGACAGCTTATGTTGGAGAGGATGTGGAGCAAGGAGAACACTCCTCCACTGTTGGTGGGAATGCAAACTTGTACAGCCACTCTGGAAATCAGTATGGTGGTTTCTCAGAAAACTGGTAATAAGTGTTCCTCAAGACCCAGTTATACCACTCTTGGGCATATACCCAAGGAATGCTCAATCTTACCACAAGGACACATGCTCAACTATGTTCACATAAGCATTATTCGTAATAGCCAGAACCTGGAAACAACCTAGATGCCCTTCAACTGAAGAATGGATAAAGAAAATGTGGCACATATACACAATGGAGTACTACTCAGCAGTAAAAAACAATGATATCATCAAATTTGCAGGCAAATGGATGGAACTAGAAAATATCATCTTGAGTGAGGTAACTCAGACTCAGAAGGATAAACATAGTATGTACTCACTCATAAGTGGATACTAGATGTAAGGGAAGGAATGGCCAGACTGCAACCCACAACTCCAGAGAAGCTAGCTAACAGGGAAAGACCCTAGGAGGGACACATGGATGACACTGTGAAGGAGAAGTGGATGAGATCTACATGAGTGGACTGGGTGTAGGGTGGTGGCAGAGGGTAAGGAGCAGGGGATGAGAATATAGGGAAATGGGAGGGTCAAGCTGGAACAGGGACAGAGTGGGAGGTCAGGGTGGAAGATACCATGATAGGTGAGGACATCATGGGAATAGGAAGAGGCAGAGTGCTGGGGAGGCTCTCAAGAATCCACAAGGATGACACCCACCTTGGTCTGCTGGCAGTGGTCCAGAGGGTGCCTGGACCTGTCTACTCTGGTGACCAGCCTAGCAAATAACCAAGCTGTCATCATAGAGCCTTTGTCCAGTGACTGATGGAGGCGGATGCAGAGATCCATGGCCAGGCACCAAGCTGAGCTCCGGGAATTCAATTGATGAGAGAGAGGAGAGATTCAGCAGGAGAGGGACGTCATGATCATGATGGGAGGACGTGCAGATATGACTGGCCACACTAGTGGAAGCCCATGAACTGTGGACTTGTGGCTGTGGAGCCCCCATGTGACTGGACTAGGCCCTCTGGATACGGAAGATGGTTGTTTGGCTCAAACTGTTTGGGAGGCACCCAGGCAGGGGGATTGGGATCTGTCTGGTCTATGGGCAGGCTTCTGGGAATCTGGTGCCTGTGGTGTGACACCTTGCACAGCCTTGGTGCAGTAGGAAGGGGCTTGGACCTGCCTAGGCTCAGTGTTCTGGGCTCTGCTGACTCCCCATGGGAGACCTTGATTTGGGGGATGTGGGGATGTGGGGTGGCTTGGGAAAGAGGGCTGGGGGTGGGAGGAGGGAGGAGGGGAGATCTGTGGATGGTATGTTGAGTGAGTAGAAAATTTCTTAATAAAGAAAATAATAAAAAAAGAAACCAAAATTGTTATCATGAAGGAAATGTATATATTTACTTTTTTCAAATTAAAACCTCTGGGGCTGGAGAGATGGCACAGCAGTGAAAAGGATTGGCTGCTCTTGTAGAGGACCTGGGTTTGGTTCTTAGAACCCACATGGTGGCTCACATCTGTCCATAAGTTCAGAGCCAGCAGAATCAGTGTCTTCTTGACTAGCCTTCTTGGAGACCAGGCAAACACCCATTGAACAAAAATTTGTACAGCAAAACACCCATACACATAGCATAAAAATAATTAAATCTATTTTTTTAATTAAAGCTCTGCTTTCTGAAAGACACTCTTAGGAGAATGAGAAGACAAATCACAAATCAAGTGAAGATTTTGCAAAATACATGTCTTTTAAAATATTTGTGTTTGTGGCCAGGCTGAGGTGGCCCACACCTTTAATCCCAGCAAGCGAGAGACAGAACCAGGTGGAATTCGAGGCCAGCCTGGTCTACAGAGAGAGATCCAGGACACGCTCCAAAACTATACAGAGAAACCCTGTCTCAAAAAAACCCCCAAAAACAAAAAAAAATGTGTTTGAAATATCTAGCAAATTCATAAAACTCAATTAGAAAACACTAACAATGAAAACTGAACAAAAGATTTAGCAGAAATCTCAAAGACTTGCAGATAGGTGAAGAGCACAGGAATAAAATACTGGTGGCCTACAGCTTCAGAAACAGACTTCAGCTTACCAGAGCAGAGGCCAGTTCTAGGAAACCCAGATCCAACAGCTGTATTGGAAGCCAGACTGGTCTTAGGGACCCCAAGCCAGAAGACCAGAGAGGAAAGAGAAATCAAGGAATCAAACACCCATCCAACAAAGACAAACTCAGGAATCAACATTTAGACCTATAATCCTCTCAAATCCAGAAGCCTAAACACCAGTGGAAGAACACAGCCAATAACAGAAAGGGCAATAGGGCCACAGCTATACTATGACAGCAAGACCTGAACAATTCAGCACAGCTGAAGTACAAGAAAACAATCTTTAAAATGACTTTATGAAGATAACAGAGGCCCTTAAAGAGGAAATTAAAACTCCCCTAAAGAAATTGAGTAAAAGACAAACAAAATATTGGACAAAATCAAATAAATCCCCAAAGAATGTCAAGAAAGCCAAGAAAAAACAAACAGATGAAGGAAACTGTTCAAGACCTGAAAGTGGATATAGATGCAATAAAGAAAGCTTAAATGGAAGGAGTCCTGGAAATGGAAAATCTGGATAAATGAACAGGAACTACAGATGGAAGAATTATCAACAGAATACAAGGGATGGAAGAGAGAATCGCAGGTGTTAAAGGCACAATAGAGGAAATAGATTCATCAGTCAAAGAAAACATTAAATATAAAAAATTACTGAAACAAAACATCCAGGAAATTTGGGACACCATGAAAAGACCAAAAAAAAAAAAAAAAAAAAGAAATAGAAGGAGGAGAAGAAACCCTCCTCAAAAACCCAGAGAATATATTTAGCAAAATCATAGAAGAAAAATTTCCCAACCTAAAGAAGAACTTCCCTATAAAGGTACAAGAAGCTTACAAAATATCAAATATATTGGATTAGAAAAGAAAATCCCTTTGCAACATAATAATCAAAACACTAAACATACCGAACAAAGAAAAAAATATTAGAGGTGGCAAAGGAAAAAGACCGAGTAACATATAAAGGTAGACTTATTAAAATCACACCCGACTTCTCAGTGGAGACCCTAAAATCCAGAAAGGCCTGGACTGAAGTCTTGCAGACTCTAAGAGACCATGGATGCCAGCCCAAACTACTATACCCAGCAAAACTGTCACTCACCACAGATGGAAACAAGACATTTCATGACAAAGTAAATTTAAACAATATCTGTCCACAGATCCAGCCCTACAGAAGGTAATAGAAGGAAAACTCCACCCCAGGAAGTTAACTACACCCACAAAAACCCAGGCAATAGAAAATCTCATACCAGTAAAACCTAAGGAAGGGAAGCACACACACACACACACACACACACACACACACACACACACACACACACTACAACCACCACAACCAAAATAACAAAAATTAACAATCATTGGTAATTAATATCCCTCAGTATCAATTGACTCATTTCACAGATAAAAAGACACAAGCTAACTGACTGATAGGAAAATAGGATCCATCATTCTGTTGTATACAAGAAACACATCTCAACACCAAAGATAGATATTACCTCAGAGTAAATGGTTGGAAAAATATCTTCCAATCAAACAGACCTAGAAAGCAAGCTGGTGTAGCTATCCTAATATCTAACAAAATAGACTTCCAACCAAAATTAAGCAAAAAAAAAAGTGGAGAAGGGCATTTCATACTCATCAATGGAAAAATCCATGATGATGATTATCTCTATTCTGAACATCTATGTGACAAATGAAAGAACACCCACATCTGCAAAAGAAACATTACTAAAGCTTAAATCACACATCAAATATCACATAATAATAGTGGGAGACTCTAATACCCCACTCTCACCAATGGACAGGTCATCCAGACAAATTTAAACAAAGAAAAAATGGAACTAACATGGTATGACTCAAATGGACATATACAGATATCTACAGAACATTTTACACAAACACAGAAGAGACTACCTTCTTTCCAGCACCTCATGGAACCTTCTACAAAACTGATCACATACTCAGTCACAAAGCAAGTCTATACAGATACAAGAAAATTGACATAACCCCCTGTATCTTGTTAAAGCTGGATTTCAACAGCAACAGAAATAACAGAAAGTCTACAAACTCATGGAAACTGAACAACTCTCTACTGAGTTACCACTGAGGAGAGAGAGAGAGAGAGAAAGAGAGAGAGAGAGAGAGAGAGAGAGAGAGAGAGAGAGAGAGAGAGAGAGAAGAGAGAGAGATTAAAGACTTTCTAGAATTCAATGAAAATGAATGTGCAACATACCCAAACTTATGGAACACAATGAAAGTGGTGCTAAGAGGAAAGTCCATAGTACTTCATAGTTCTTCAATTGCCTTCATGAAGAATTTCAAGAGTTCTTATATTAACAGCTTAACAGAGTATGTGAAGTTCTAGAACAAAAAGAAGCAAACACACCCAAGAGGAGTAAATGGCAGGAAATAAACTCGGAATTGAAATCAACAAAATAGAAACAAAGAGAACAATACAAAAGATTCAATGAAACAGTTGGTTCTTTGAGGAAATCAACAAAATAGATAAACCTGTATCCAAACTAACTAAAAGCAGTGAGAGAATACCCACATCAATGATTAAAAAGGACATAACAACAGACTCTGAAGCAAACTAGAGAATCATCAGGTCATACTTCAAAAACCTATACTCCACAAAATTGGAAAATCTAAAAGGCATGGGCAAATTTCTTGATAGATATGACTTAATAAAGCTAAATCAAGATAATATAAACAATTTAAATAGACCAATCATCCCTAAGGAAATAGAAGTAGTCATTAAAATTCTCCCAATTCAAAAAACCCCAGGGCCAGAAGGTTTTAATGCAGAATTCTACCAGACTTTCAAAGAAGAGTTAACAGAAATACTCTTCAAATTATTCCACAAAATAAAAGTAGAAGGAACATTGCCAAATTCTTTCTATGAGGCCACAGTTTTCCTGATAACCAAACCACACAAAGACTCAGCAAAGAAAGAGAATTACAGATCAATTTCCCTCATGAACATTGATGCAAATATACTCAGTAAAATACTAGTAAACTGAATTCAAGAACACATCAAAAAGATCATCCACCATGATCAAGTAGGCTTCATCCTAGAGTTGCAGGGATGGCTCAACATATGAAAATCTGTCAATGTAATCCACCATATAAACAAACTGAAAGAAAAAACCCACATGATCATCTCATTAGATCCTGAAAAATCCTTTGACAAACTCCAACACCCTTTTAAGATAAAAGTCTTAGAGAGATCAGAGATACAAGGGACACACCTAAACATAACAAAAGCAATGTACAGCAAACTGACAACCAACATTTAAATGGAGAGAAACTCAAAGCAATTCCACTAAAATCAGGAAGACCAAACTATCCACTTTCTCCATATCTGCTTAATATAGTACTTGAAGTTCTATCAAGAGTAATAAGACAACAAAAGGGTGTGCAAATTGGAAAGAAAGAAATCAAGGTATCATGATTTGCAGATAATATAATAGTATACATAAGCAACCCCAAAAAATTCTACCAGGGAACTTCTAGAGCTGATAAACATCTTCAGTAATGTGGCTGGATACAAGATTAACTAAAAACAAACAAACAAACAAACAAACAAACAAAAAACCTCAGTAGCCCTTCTATATACACCCAATAAATGGACTTAGAAAGAAATTAGGGAGGAGCACACTTAACAATAGCCATAAATAATATAAAATATCTTGGGGTAACTCTAACCAAGCAAACGAAAGAGCTGTATGATAAGAACTTCAAGTCTTTGAATAAAGAAATTGGAGAACATATCAGAAGATAGAAAGATCTCCCCGATCATGAGGTAGAATTAACATAGTAAAAATGGCATCTTACCAAAAGCAATATACAGATTCAACACAGTTCCCATTAAAATTCCAACACAATTCTTTACAGATCTTGAAAGAACAATACTCAACTTCATATGGAAAAAAAAACCCAGGAGAGCTAAAACAATCCTGTATAATAAAAGACTATCCAGAGGCATCACCATCCTTAATTTTAAGCTCTACTACAAAGGTATAGTAACAAAACCATATGGTGTTGGCATAAAAACAGATATGAGGATCAATGGAACGGAATTGAAGACACAGACATAAACCCATACAAATATGGACACCCAATTTTTTTTTTACAAAGAAGCCCAAATTTTACAATGGATAAAAGAAAGCATCTTCAACAAATGGAGATAGTCTAACTGGATGTCAGCATGTAGAAGAATGCAAATAGATCTCACCTTGCACAAAACTCAAGTCCAAGTGCATCAAAGACCTCAACATAAATCCATGTACACTGAACCTGATAGAAGAGAAACTGGGAAATAGCCTTTAGTGCATTGGCACAGGAGACAACTTCCTGAACAAGACACTAAGATTGACAATTAATAAATGGAACCTCATGAAACTGAGAGGCTTCTGTGAGGCAAAGGGCACTGTCAATAGGACAAAACAGCAGCCTACAGAATAGGGAAAGATCTTCACCAACCCCACATCTGACAGAGGGATGATCTCTAAAATATCTAAAGAACTCAAGAAACTAGACATCAACAAACCAAATAATCCTATTAAAAAATGGAGTACAGATCTAAACAGAGACTTCTCCACAGAAGAATCTCAAATGACTGAGAAACACTTAAAGAAATATTCAACATCCTCAGCCATCACGGAAATGCAAATCAAAACTGAGATTCCATTTTACACCTGTCAGAATGGCTAAGATCAAAAACACAAGCAATAGCTCATGCTGGAGAGGATGTGGAGCAAGGGAACACTCCTCCATTGCTAGTAGGAGTGCAAACTTGTACAGCCACCTTGGAACTCAGTGTGGCGGTTCCTCAGAAAACTGGGAATCAACCTACCACAAGACCCAGCTATACCACTCTTGGGCATATACCCAAAGGATGTTCAAACATACAAGGATGCTTGCTAAACTATGCCCACAGCAGCCTTATTTGTAATAGCCAGAACCTGGTAACAACCTAGATGTCCCTCAACCAAAGAATGAATAAAGAAAATGTAGTATATTTGCACAATGGAGCATTATTCAGCTGTTAAAAACATGGACACCAGGAAATCTGAAGGCAAATGCATGGGACTTAGAAAAAAAATCAACCTGAGTGAGGTAACTCAGGCTCAGAAAGACAAACATGGTATGTACTCCCTCATAAGTAGACATTAGCTGTAAAATAAAGGATAGTTATGCTGCAATCCACTGGCTCAGAGAGACTAGGTAACAAGGAGGGTTCATGTGGAGACACCTGGATCTCCCTTGGAAGGGGAAATAGAGATTTCACTAGAGGACTGCAGGTGGGTGGTGATGGGAACATGAGAGATCAGGTTGGGAGGGTACAGAGAGGGAGAGTACTGAAAGAGTCTACTGGAAAGGGGGAGGGCATTTTGGGATCAGGTAAAAAACCTGGTGCAAGGGAATCTCTCAGGGATTTATAAGAATGATCCCAGCTAAGACTCCTAGCCATAGCAGATACATAGCCTGAACTTGCCAACTACGTGACCAGGCAAGACATCAAGTGGTGGGAGTGGGAAACCAACCCAGCCACATAACCTTTGACCCACAGGCTGTCCTGTCTATGGGATGTGCTGAGGTAAGGGTGTTCTAGATATTGAGGAAGTGGCCAACCAATTGTCAGTCTAGCCTAAAGCCCATGCCAGGAGAGTAAACTGACCCTTCACACTGCCTGGAGTACCAGGCTGGATGACTCAGAGACCTAGGATAGAAACAAACATGACCTGAGGAAAAAATGTCAATGTAATGATGCCTAATGATATTCTGCTATACACATAGATTGGTGCCTAGCCCAAGAGTCATCAGAGAGGCTTCATCCAGCAACTGATGGAAACAGATGCAGACTCATAGCCAAACATTAGGCAGAGCTCAGGCAATTCTGCAGATTACAGGGAGAAAGGATTGTAGGAGCCAGAGCGGTCAAGGACACCACAAGAAAACTCACAGAATCAACTAATCTGGGCTCATAGGGGATCACAGAGACTGAACCAACAACCAGGGATCCTATATGGGACTGACCTAGGAACTCTGCATATATGTTACAGTTGTGTAGCTTGGCCCTCTTGTGGGACTCCTAACAGTGGGAACAGGGGCTGTCTCTGACTCTTTTACTGGCTTTTGGGACCCTATTCCTCATACTCAGTTGCCTTGCCCAGCCTTAATATGGGAGGCTGTGCTTAGTCTTACTGTAACTTGATATGCCATGTTTTGTTGATACTCATGGGAGACTTGCCCTTTCCTAAACAGAAATGGAGGAGGACTAGATTGGGAGTGTGGGAACAGAGTGTGGAGGAGAGACTGGGAGGAGAGGAGGGACAGGAAACTGCAACTGGGATGTAAAATAAATAAATAATTAAAAAAAAACCCTCAGCGTTAGCATTTTTTAGTCACTGCAAATAAAATCCTCAAAGAGAAGCTACTTGCTACTTACTTCTGACCTTTAAAGAATATTATACTGGCCTTAACAGGTGCTGTCAAGTAGTTAGACCAGTGGTTGCTTCCACAGTTAGCACATGCATTCCCATTTAGTGCAACAACTCCTAAAAATAGCTTGGCAAGTTTAAAGAACTTAAATATTCCTTTGCCAAACAAACTAGTCATCACTTCTTATGTCACATTTTATTTCTAACAGAAGTAAAAACAGTTTGCTGGATGCTTAAAAAGTTTTTCTTTTCATTATTGTTAAATGTTGGGAATTTTTCATTATCGTTAATTGTTAGGAATAATCCTAATGTACTCTGAAATAACCAACTGACAAACTATGACACATCAATGAAATTGACTATTATTCAGCAATAAAAGAACCAACCACTGTGGTTCGCAACATCAGTGTCTGAAATGCAGTGTGCTGATTGAGAGAAGACAGACTCTGCAACATGTTTCCACTCGCATAATATTTTACAATAGGCAGGAAATACTGATTCAAAGGCCCTTTCTAACAAGGTGTTGGGATATTGGATGATGGCTACAGAAATAATCATATAAAGGATTAGAGAAAATCAAACTCCTGTGTATTCTCTGTGAATGTCAAGACAAAATCCACACTGAAAGAATCCACATGTTTAGGATGCTCACTGCTTAACCGACCACATGGCTTACATGAGTTAGTGATGACATTTTTGTTTGCATTTCCCTTTGTGTTCACATGTGAGCCTAGTAATCTTCAATACCATTCTTGATCCTTTCTACCATCACACATTATGGTGGTCCTGTAGGTGGCATTTCCTGTTTTACTGTGGGAATGTGTTCTCTCAGAATCTGTGAGCGTACAACTTTACTTTGTAGAAGGAACTAGGAGATGCATTTCAATGAAGAATTTTAAACTGGAGAGATTACCCAGGATAATCTGAATGCTACCATTATAGACACCAAGGTTCTTCTAATCATCTAAAAAAAAAAAAAAAAGGATGATGACTGATTAGGGCCTCAGCCTCATGAAGATTTGCCATAGTGCTGACCCAGGAGCTGCTTCATCAGAGAAGCATCCTTTGTGCTGTAGGTGGCACTCAGTGTGCAAGGGAAAGCAAGAAAACACACACTTCCCCAGAGCCTCCAACAAGAAATGCAGCCCTCTGAGCATCTGAAATCTACCCTAGTGGAATCTATTATGGGCTCTGACCTCCAAAACTGTGAGGTCATTATTTTATACTGTTTTAAATACCAAATGTTGTGGTACATTCTTACAGCAGTATGTAAGAAACTTAGAACAGCAATAAGGAACTAAAATAGAAGATATTCACAAAATATGAGATACTTTGAAAATCTATAAGGATAATAATTGAAATATCTTAAGATGTGTTAGTTCAGCTTACATGAATGAGCTCATAAAGACATTAAAAACAGACTTCATTTGATATATTGTATCAAATTATGGAGAAATGAGAAAAGCAAAAATTTGTTTCACCATTCCCTGCATCACCTGTGCAACAGTAAGGTGAAATAATGCTGAGGAGGTGGTTGCTATGTTTTTAAAGGACAGAGAAAAACAGGTCATGGTTTCTCACCCTTTTGCATCCTAACAAATTATTGAAGCTTTGTCAGAAGTTCCCCTTATCTATCATTTTCACAGTGTCTGGTGGGAAGGAGATTCTACTGCTGTCTAGAGAAGAGAACTCAGAAATGTTGCTGAATATTCTGCAATGCACAGGTTAGCTACAACAATAAAGCATTGTTCAGCCCAATATGTTAGCAGCTACTAGTTTGTGTTAGAAATCCATGGGTTAATTGATTGTGGTGTAATAGTGATACAAATGTTTTGGGAATAACCAATCACTTTCCAATTAGATTTACAGCTCATTTCACACCATATAACTCATGTCTGACACTGTTAACTGGGCCAATAACTCATGTCTGGTTAGATCATAGGACCCAGGGGAGAACTTACTACACTTATTCAGTAGAATAGATGTAGTATTAAGCTATACACTAAATATTTATCTTTACAACCATAAATTGGTTCAGCACTTCATCTTCATCAAAGAAACATCTTTCTGCAATAGATGACTATCAACACAGAAACGCACCACTTGTAAAAGTGCAGAGAATAAAGGACGGCAGAGTGAGTGGTCAGCCCTAATTGGGTCATTCATATTAATCCCCGCCCCAGAGCTCAGGAATCTTCTCAGAAAAGGAGCAAGAATGATTGCAAGAGCCGAAGATAGTGGATGAAGTCTAGGGAACATTAACTCTGGTCACAACAGAGATGCTGTACATAAGAATTCACAGGCACTGAGACTCCATGAACAAGACCAAGTAGCCCAAAGTTCCAGCATATATGAAAGGGGCACACAAAATCCCATCCCTAGCTCAGGAGATATTGACAGCTGGGGAATACTAGAAGAGGGAAAGAGCTTATGTCAGAGGTGGACCCCAATGGCTGTCCATGTGGATATCAAACTCTCACAAAATAAATTAGTTAAAAAAATTCCACAGGCTAAGCAATGTAATGACTGTAGTAGTGTTCAGAAGAAGGAAATAAAACACTGCAGGTCTCTTCACAGAGGATTGTTACCATCCAAGAGTTTCTACTTTGTAGGGAGCAGAGGACATCCCGAATGGGTGAAATTCTTAGTGAATGTGTATTATTACCAAGAGTATAGTCATGTCAATGAGATAAAGGCCTTGGACCTGTGTAAATCATCAAATCATTTCCCCACATGAGCCAGGCTCAAGAGGAATGGAAAAGCTCTTGTGTTAGAGAATGAGTGTTTATGGACAAATTGATCAGTGTGTATATAAACTGGCAACGACAGTTTCCCCCTGCCCCATGTTCATCGAGTGAGACTGCTAACCTACAGAGACCTCCTCTGGAGAGCAGTACACCCCACCCCTGTGTTTTACCTACTAAACATGCTGACGTTCCAGGTTTTAGGTGGTAGCAGACCCCAACCTGATCACCACCTTTCCTGTGGGTCAGTGTTGTTTTTCATTGCCTTGAAGCCCCTAGGCAGGTTTCCAGGCTGCAAGCCTCATGGTTCACAGTATTATTTCCAGAGTTCAATAAAGCTTCTAAGCATAACAGATGATGTAGAGTCTGAAGAATGTTTTAAAAATGTACGCCCTCAGAGTGCCATTAAAAAAAAAAAAAACCAGGCTGTACAGGAAATCCAACTGAGAGAAACAGTATAGCGCTATTGGACAAATAGTTCCTGTGCTAAGAAAAGGGAGCTTGGAGGAAGAATACAATTTAAAGGATTTCCAGAGAATTAGAAAGCTATTACCCTACCTGTGTCTTATTGAGATTTTTGTTTGAACAATAATTTTTATGCACATTGTGTTTTTTAAAAGACAAACCCAAGTGACAGATTATGGTTAGTAATCATTAGATAAACTTTTATTTTAAAGTATCCAACTTTTTAAAAAAGTTGTATTTAATGACTTTATTAAAACACTGTCTTGGCTGGGCGTTGGTGGCGCACGCCTTTAATCCCAGCACTCGGGAGGCAGAGGCAGGCAGATCTCTGTGAGTT
>CABHPP010092591.1:0-10240 GCA_902168425.1 Peromyscus attwateri | reverse complement strand
AGTTGGTTAGGTTTCCATTACTAAACATGATTTCCCTTCTGCTGAGTGGGTCTTAAGTCCAAATAAAGAGCTGTTGATTACCACCAACGTATGTGTGCCACTAATGGACCCTTTATTATTCCATTCTGGTTATTGCTGTGGTTCATAGGCATCATAGCTGTGTAGGGCTTGCATGGTGATTTATGAACCATGCTTCTGGGTCAGTTCCATCTCAGGCCCTCTAGGCTCTGAGTCTGAAGTGCATGGTGTTTTCAGCGATATAGACTTAGGTCTAGGATACAACAAAGGGTGGAAGCAATACCTTCTAATGTTCTGTGAGTCTCTTAACTCAAAGAAAGCTTTCATGCCTGGTGTTGGGCTTTTCATTAGATAGCAGACATGGTGCTGAAGAGTATCTGGGAGGTTCTGCAGCCAGATCACCAGACAGCAGGAAGAGAGAGAACCATCTGGCTTGAGCTTCTGAAACCTCAAAGCCCATCCTCAGTGACACACTTCCTCCAACAGAGCCACACCTCCTAATAGTGTCACTCCCTGGTGACCAAGCATTCAACTCTGTAAGCCTATGGTCCCCATTCTTATTCAAACTACCAGAGTGGCCTAAGTGGAAACAGTATCTAAACATGAACATTTATTTAGCATATGTTATACAAGCTTCACGCCAAGAGAAATGCACAGCAAAGAATGGCGTGAGTTTAGCCCTCTTCAAGACCTGAAAATCCTCTCTAAACCTTCCTTCATTTGTAAATAGATAGAATAGTACCCTGCATACCTGCTTACCATCAAGAGATGATAGGTGGTTCAAAAACTGAAATAAGATAAATAGCATTTCTGTCTTAGAGTTTCTATTGAAAGCAAATTGGGGAGGAAAGGGTTTATTTGACTTACACTTCATCATTATTGTTCCACTGAAGGAAGTCAGGACAGGATCCTGGAAGCAGAGGTGATGCAGAGGCCATGGAGGAGTGCTGTTTACTGGCTTGCTCATCATGGCTTGCTCAGCCTGCTTTCTTATAGAGCCCAGGACCACCAGCCCAGGAATGACACCACCCACCATAGGCTGGACCCTCTCCCATGGATCACTAATTGAGAAAATGCCTTGCAGCAGGATATCATGGGGGCATTTCCTCAACTGAGGCTCCTTCCTCTTTGATGACCCTAAGTTGACACACAAAACCAACCAGTACAATGTCCTTTATGATTTTTTTATTTCAAATTCCTCATGTGACAAAAATGGGATCAAATAGCTCTTAAAGTCCAATGATAGACATTTCAAGTCCATAAACAAGAAATTCAGTGCCTTTAGCTTTTGCTACAAAGATCTGTAACACTGGTATAGAAGTATTTTGCATTAATTGATGCTAATTTTGTCCCAACACTAGAGTCAACTGAGTAATTTTAAAAAACAAATTTTATGCCGGCTAAATGCAGCTTCTGACTTTTCAGACTGAGTGCCAGACAAATAAAATTGGTAGTTGGATACGTTCTCAGAAAGAGATTTGAATGAGCACAACTCATCTCAAAAGTGATTTATTTAAAAAAAAAAAAGGTTGGATAATTTAATCCCCAGACCAACTTTGCCTGAAGTCAAATATCTGAGCAATGGTTTTGAGCAAAATTAAATGTGGTATGACCTTTTGATGAGTGATTTTGATTGTCGACTCGATCAGACCGGGTGACTCATTGGAGATGGATCATGCATGCCCCTGCATGCTCAGTGGAGGCATTTCCAGAGACAATGACAAGATTTAATTAGTTGGTGAGGCTTGGAGTTAATCGTTTAACCTATGGATGGATTTAAATGTTGAGTAGATAATGTGAAGTAGTTAGAACTGTGGAAGATGGCCTGGAAGAGGGGGCCACTGGGGCATGACTCTGAGTGGTGTATTTTGGCCTTCCTGTCCCTGGCTACCTTGACAGGAGCAATTTTCTCATCCACACTCTTCCACCATGATGCTCTGCTTCACCAGTACAGAATCTTTATGAGTTTGTTATCATTAATACATAGCGTATATTTACAGGTGAGGAGATTGGGATCTCAAGAAGATTCCATAGCCGGCCCCATGATGGTAATAATCCCATCTGCATCTCCACTGTCTACCCTGAGGCCTAGCATGTACTTCTTGGGTGAAAGGATAAGTGGCTTTCCTAAAGACATGTAGGTATTGATCAGTTAAGGAATCTTAACTCCGACAACCTGCTCCACAGCGCATTCCTTGACTCACTTTTTATCTCCTCATTTCCTACACATAATATCAACTCTGATCATGAAAGATAACAGGGGAAAGATAGCTGATTGTATTAGCCTCTGGAAAAAGAAGTTAATGCAAGAATCAGAACAAACTGGCAAGAATTACCATTTTCATGGCCTGGGCGTGTGTTAAAGAAGCACTGATTTTAGCCAAAGCGTGAGTGCTAGCGGTCTCACCAATATGGATTATAGGAGCCAAGGTTTAGAAGCGGGTGACATGAGTACAAACGATGGCTCTGGTGCCTTGGACAACTTGCTGTGTGGTTTGTGGTTTTAGCTTCTTCATCTTCAGCTCAGGGGTCAGAATACCCTGTACCCACATGATAAGCTTCCCAGAATTTGTTGGATACACACTGGAAGCGGTACTGTATATTGGATAAAGCAGTCCTGGGTATCATGAACCACACTGGGAAGCAGGTATGGATATCATGTACAGGCCTGACAAGTGTCTATGATGTCATTCATTGCCATAGGAAACAGTCCTGAATACCATGTCCCCATAGGAATGAAACCTAAATAAATCATACACACATTCTGGATATGATGTACCCACCTAGGAAAAAGGCATAGATACCTTGTCCCATAGATACCTTGTGTCTTGGGAATTAGTCCTGAATACCACGTACTTGCATGGGAAGGAGTCCTAAGCATGCAGTACATACAAGGGAAGCAGTCCTGCATATTTTTACACACACGGGAGGCAGGCATGTATTTGTTGTTCACCCTTGGGAAGCAGTCCTCAATATGTTGTACCCAGATAGGAAGCAGCCGTGCATAGCATGTACTCCCATGGGAAGAAGTCCTGGATACTATGTATCCCCATAGGAACAATTTCTGGATACCATGTACCCACATGTTTAAGCATTCTAGGATTTGTTGGAACCACATTGGAAGCAGTCCTGGTATAAAAGCATGGTACACAGTTCTGGATATCCTATAACCATTTTGATGGAGTCTGGATATCATGGATCTGCCTGAAAAAGCAGAGATTGATGTCATGTTCCCACATCGAAAATAGTCCTGGATTTCATGTATCTGCATGAGAAACTGCCAGGAACAGTGGAGCTGGCCTGGTCTAGCTGCCTTGAGAGGCATGCATCATAGGTTTTTCAGGTTAGAGTCCCTGGCTCCTGGGACACTATGTGCTTTCCAGTTCCTGGGAGACCGAGACACTCGCCCAGGCAGTGAAGAATTCAGGCGGACTGTTTCTCTGCGTTCCCTAGAAGTTGGCAAAGCATATACGAATTTGACAATTAGTCTTAGCCATTAATCTTATGTATAGTATATACATATACTTATATATAGTATATATAGTACCCTGTATAGCTTGCAAACATCACTGTATCTTGGCAACTACAATTGTATTGATCCTGGGAACCACCATTGTATTCTGTTTCTGGTAAGAGTATAAAAAGTCTGATTGCTTGAAATATACTTGTCACAGCCTCAGTCCTAATGTGGTCCCTCCATCCCAGTCTGGTTCTCAGTTCTCATCAGCCGTATCAGGTAACACAGGCCTGGTTAGTAAGCACTGGCACATACAGGAAACAGTCTGCACATCATGGAAAACAATCTTGGATATCATGTAACCACATGGGAAGCCATGGAGACATCATGTGCCTGCTTGGGAATCAATCCTGGATATCATGGATCCACATAGCAAGCAGTCCTGGATGTCATATTCCCATATGAGAAGCAGTGCTGGTTATCATGTATCTACATGGGAAGCAGTTCTACCCAGTTAGGAATCAGTTCTCAATTTCTGTAACCCCCTTACAAGCAGTGCTGGAATGTCATGTACCCATGTTAGAAGCAGTTTTGGATATCATGTACGCAATGATAAGCAGTCATGGATTGGTTGGGACCTCAGCGGAAGCAGGTCTCTATATCACATAAAACCTTTGGGAGCTGTCCTGGATAT
Organism: Peromyscus attwateri; assembly: GCA_902168425.1. Taxonomy (NCBI): domain Eukaryota; kingdom Metazoa; phylum Chordata; class Mammalia; order Rodentia; family Cricetidae; genus Peromyscus; species Peromyscus attwateri. Next base: position 6,071 of record CABHPP010092591.1, on the reverse strand, counting down.
TATAAACATGCTTGGGAAACAGGCATGGAAATCATGTACAGGCCTGACAATCAGTTTGTAATGTCATGGATGTGAAATAGACTTGGATTTTATGTGTCCATAATGGAGGCAGGCATGGATATGTTGTAGCCAGATGGAAATCAGTCCTGGATATGATGTTCCTGTACTCCAGAAAGACAAGATATCATATACTAGCTTGAGTAGTTGGCCTGGATATCATGTATTCATGTAAGAAGCAGACCTGGAAATCAGGTACCAGCTAGGGTTGCAGTCTTTGATGTCATGTATGTGATGGGAAGCAGCTCTGGATACCATGTACCCATGTGGGAAACTGTCCTGAATGTGTTGTATCCGCATGTGCAAAGGTTACTGGCGCTGTAAGGAGCAGCTCCCTGCAGTTCAGGACTTGATGGGAAGCCAACAGAGTCGATGAGTTAGGACTTCTCTATCTGAAGGAGTAAGGGAAAACACACCCACACTCTTGATGATTTCCTTCTGACTTATTTTTTATTCTTCTCCTCATTTTCCCTCTACATTTTTCCTGGTGTTTTCTTTCTCTCATTCTTGATGTTTCCTTCTAACTTTATTTTTTCCCTTACAGCTTATATACCCCAGCAAAATCTTTCAAGCAATATAAAAATTACAATGTGGTTACATTCTGTTTTTCAAGTAAATGATTACAAGGAATACAAGTAAAAAACAGAATGTTTTCCATATCCCTTACATGACTAAACATTTTACATATTACAGGTAAAAAACAAGTTGTCCCCAAACCCACATACATTATGTCCAAACAACTTGTTATAGGTGAACAGAGTGTGAGCGAGCAAGGTATTTTTCTCAGCTAGTTCTTTTGCTGGCAGTCTGCACTTTGCAGTTACAAAGAAAGGACCAATAATTTTATTACTTATCTTAAAAGGTGATCTTATGAGGAGTCTAAAAGAAATCACAAATCTAAGCTTTTATATATGAAAAACAATCAGTTATCTCTACTCTAAGTGCTTGGGGTGCTTACCCATTGGTCAATAGTATAATATATCAGGAAGCTAAGGGCAGGAATAGGTACAAGGAATTAATCATTGCCTTTGGTCACCAAGCCATCCTAGCAAGAAAGGCTCATCAGCTAATAATAATTACCCTGCTTATTTCCTGACCTTAATGAATTCCTTACTTAACTATGTGCCTTTCTAGAATTTTATATAATCTCCTTGGGTTTTTCACCTCAAAGCTATTATCAAAACATCTTAACCTAACCTGAAGTCATTTTAAGGCTTTGTTTCAGCTATGATGCACTCTGAAACCGGTGCACACATCTCACAACAGTAAGATTAAAATAATTTAAGCTAGCTGGGCTACTGGGACTCAATTGTTTTCCTTAATCATTAACCTAACCCACAGTCCATGACTCCTCAGTAGGAACTCATGTGTTCTGGCTGTGTGACACTTCCTTGTTTTATTTTTTATCCTCTGCAGCCTCTGCTTTATTAGAGGCAGGGGCAACATTTTGTCCTACCTTTACCTAAAGTGGGAAGGAAGTCTGGGGTCAATTCGGAGTTTGACAGACAAAATTAGTACACTGTACTCATGATACAGAACGAAGCTGCAATGCCACCACTGATCCAGCTGCTGCTGCCTCTCATTCCCAAGGGCAATGAGGAAGGTCCAGGGAAGGTCACCAAGCAGCACATTCTCTGTGGCTTCAGCAAACTCCTCCACAGTCCAAGAGAGTGAGCATCTTCCCCCACCCCTGACTTCTTAACTGTTCACACCTCTTCAGAGAAGACCACGCCCATTGGGCCAAGCTGCTGCTTACTATTGGCTATTAGACCAGTGTCACAATTCTGGCAACATTTCCTCCTTCATGTCTAATTAAGAAGGAAGGTTCTACTCCTAACATAATAAAAACTATATACAATAAAAACTATTATCAAGTATTGTCCATAAGAAGGAAAAAATAATAATCAAAAAATGAAAGTACATACAAGAACAATTATCAAGTAAGAAATACATCCTAGATGTCCAGACCATAGGTAATTGGCAATTTTTATAGGGATTACTCTGATAGTTGTCCTTTCCTGAAGAATCTAATTTCTGTAGCTAATATGTCCTTAGCTAAGATTCAGGAGGACTATAACTGTAACTTTCTAGTCTACAAACTCATTGAAGACCTGAGAAGGAAAATAATATTACCTGAGTAAGCAGGAAGTGCAAACAAGCAACTTCCAAAAAATGTAAGAAATGACAGAAACAGCTGGCTGCCTGGACAGTCACCCAAGATTTCCCTGCAACATTGGGACATCCAATTTTGGCCTATAGGCCTAGAATATCTGATGGACCTTTTTCAGAATCAGAAAAATTTGAAGAGCTGCCCTACCCTGTCTTGGCAAAGTTTGGCAGTCGATTTTCTTTGTTTCCTGCTTGTCCAGATTGAACAGCATACTTACTGTCATCAGTCAAGGCAAGGGTAGTTTCTTGCCCAATAGGCCAGTTTTGCCAAAAAGAAAACAAACTCCATATGGCATGTCTTTGGTGCCCACCATCGTCTAGGGAGTAGATTGGTGCTGCCAGGAGCAGACGTATCTCACATCAAAAGAAGTATAAGTTATTAAAACATTTTAAATGCCATGTTCTGTAGGTCTTTGAAGTGTTTGAAGATTTCCTAGTTATTTGGAATGTATCTCCGCACACCTAGAAAACCTAACTAACATGACTGTAGGTTTGACAAACATGGGTGACTATTAACCTCTAATTCTTATTAACCTATATACCTTAAGGACTAAAGCTTCACATTATATACATAAACAAGCTGTAGAGGTAATATCTTATGCAAAAATAGAAAGAGATGTACTGTATAAGGACAATAACCTCAAAATTGTGACAATATACAAAAATGTCTTAGCCAGAGTAAGAAATGTATAATGCAAAATAACCTTAATCTGTATCAATATGCTTATATACCCAGTGTAACAAAAAAACTTTGCATTTGTTTCAATATACAAAAATATCCTAACCAGAAGTAGGAACATATATACAATATAACAAAAATAATTTTGAATTTTGAATAATTTTGAATAAATTTGTATCAATATACAAAAATATTTTAAACAGGAATAGAAACATATATATACAGTATAACTTTGGATTTGTATCAATATACAAGAATCCATACCAATGTAAATCACTTAAAACTGATGGTTGCATTTTTGGCTTACAAGTAGATTTAAAAATCTACCTTTTTGTCCTATTATATCTATCCCCCTTTTTTATTCCAAATGAGATCCCTGAGTCTAATCTCTTTTGTTCTGCCCTTTAAACTATTACAACCTATAACCAATGCCCCCACCTGACAACAATTATTTAATAACCCTGAGAAAGACCAGAAACCATCCACCTCACCTATTGGGAAAGTGGGCATCCTCTTCTTAAAGTCTTGCTGTCTGGGGAGCAATGGTATCTAAAAACTGAAACAGTGGTTAAGTCTTAGGAGGACTAGCTGCAACATTTGTAGCCAGTCTCTGAGTGATGGGTAAAGCTTATCTGAAGTCCTGGCTGGAGTGTGCAAGAAGGTGGACAATCTCAGCTAGCCACCTTGGAATTGTCCTGAGCAGTTGGTAGTCCAAAGCTGATCTTTGGGTGGTGTTTATTGGCTCAACGGCAATAATACAATCCAGGTAGAATAATTGTTGTGGGAACCCATCACTCTTTTGGAGACTTCAGAGATCGATGTTAGGAAAATTTATTGTTCACTTTAGAAAACTTAAACATTATTAATATCAAAATGGAAAGTTTAATTTTTAAGACAATGTTATACCTAAAGAAAAGTTCTAAAGAGTCAAAATAAATTTGAGGGGAAAGAGACTTATGACAACAATAGTCCCTAGATTTTGGTTTTCTTCTGTCCCATACCAGGTGGCTCTTCTGATATGAGACAGAGACTCTGAATTTTCTTTTAACAACATGCTTGGGTTTAGAAAAGAAGAGAGCCACACTCCAACTCCAAAGTCAGATTTAGTTTTTAATTGAGTCGGGATACCAAACATTTTGAGAGGTAAAGAGATTTTACCCTGTAGAAGTAATTATACCATCATGCCAGATTGTTTCTGTCCTTGGTAATTTTTTCTGCATAGTTCTCTCTTCTTCTTTAGATGTCTATCTGTCCCAAGGCCCTTAAAGTCTTCAAGATGGATGTTTTATTCTCCTGTAAAGAAAAAAAACAGAACCCTGCCCAGACCTAATTTGGTGAATTTTTCCTTTCAGCAAGTTGAATCACCATATCAGTTGATGAACAATCACTTCTCCTAATTAAGAGGTCTCTCTTGTTCGAATTGAATCTTTATTAATTTTGATGGTATCTACAGCTTTTCTTCTCCGGTGGAAACAAAAGTGAAACCACTTCCCAACATAACACGTATCCTGGTTTCCATTCTAAAGTCAACACATCCTTCAAGTACACAGGCTGATTTAGTTCAGTGTTTTTCTCCTGCCCAGTGTCTTTCTGCAGCTGTTGTTCCTTTCTCATTAGCCTTTAGAAAATGTAAAGTTAACAAGGCATTGCGTAATCCATCTCTGGGGGTCTTTATTACCCCTTTCTGGTTATTAAACATTTCTTTTAAGATGCAGTTAGAACTTTCTACAACTACTTGTCCTGTAGGATTGTGTGGTATACCTGTAATATGCTTTATATTGTAACATGCAAAAAACTGTTTCATTTTACTAGGCACATATACTGAAGCACTGTCTGTCTTAATTTGTACAGGTATACCCATGATGGCCATGACTTCTAACAGATGAGCAATTAAAGAATCAGCCTTTCTAGAACTCAAAGCAGTTGCCCATTGAAATCATGAATATGTATCTATGGTATGGTGTACATATTTTAATTTTCCAAATTCTGCAAAATTAAACATGTCCATTTGCCAAATTTCATTTCTTTGAGTACCCTTTGGGTTACTTCCTGAAAGTGGTAGAGTTTGAGCACACAAAGAACAAGTAGGACATTTCCTTGGCCTCTTGCCAAGTGATAGAAAATTTCTTTTTCACACCCTTGCTATTGATAAGCTGTTTTTTATGAAATCCTGAGGCCTCCAGCACATTTCCTACTAATAACTGATCAATTTCATCATTACCTTGTGTTAGAGGTCCTGGCAGACTCATATGGTATCTGATATGTGCTACATATATATGAGATGATTCCTATTCCTGACTATTTCCAGTAATCTTATAAATAACTAAGTTAATTCTGATTCATCAGGAATCAGTTCAGTAGTTTCAATATGTAAAAAAAAAAAACTCTTTCTGCATAGTGAGAGTCAGTAACTACATTAAGAGTTTCTGTGAAATCCATTAATACCATGAGAATAGCATATAATTCTGACTTTTAGACAGAATCTTAAGGGCTTTTGTGGTGATGTATTGTGTCCCTCAATATACTGTGTCCCCAATAAAATTTACATGAGGATCAGAGGAAAAAGCCAGCCACTATATAGAAGTCAGGCAATGGTAGCACACACCTTTAATCCTATCACTTGGCAGGCAGGGATCTGTCTGGATCTCTGTGAGTTCAAGGCCACACTGAAAAAAGAGACAGGCATGCTGGCACATGCCTTAAATTCCAACACTAGTTAACCATGGAAGTCTGGAGGTCTGTACAGACAGACAGAAAGTGACAGGGCTGGGCAGGAAGAGGAAGTGTTGTAGCTGGACAGAGAGCAAATCAGATGGCAGAACAGCAAGGCATATAGGTATGGGTAGACAGGAAGTAGCTGGCCCTTTGGAAGCTAGGGAGTTGATGAGGTGAGGTTAGTTGTGGCTTTCCCTAGTTCCCTGATCTGCTTTGAGCCACTTTACTTAAATTTCCTGATTTACAACCTGCCTTTCCTGCTTTATTTGCATCAGTATAGAATGTAGGGGCTCCAGATATTAGTGTTCCCATACAATGTGAGGAAGGACCCAGTTGGTCCTTTTTATGAATTGAAGTCTCTTGCTTTTGGGATATTGTTGTTAATCTCTCCCCAAAAAAATACTGCAAACTCTTTGCCAATGTTCATTTTCTGGGGGGGGGGGGGGGGGGG
>CABHPP010092586.1:0-30032 GCA_902168425.1 Peromyscus attwateri | reverse complement strand
ACACACACACACACACACACACACGTTGCTTTTCTGTCCTCAGGTCCAGAGATCCGGACAGAAGGGGATGCAGGAGTGGTGTGGAGATCAGTGCCTATTTTCATATGAACTCTCCTTGTGTACTGGTTTGTTTCTTGCTTTTCAGGAGATTCGAGGCCTTACTCCAAAGTGGAAAAAGCCCCACTAGTGAGCTGCTGTTTGATTGGGGTACCACCAACTGCACAGTCGGGGACCTTGTGGATCTTCTGGTCCAGATTGAACTTTTTGCCCCTGCTACTCTCCTGCTGCCGGGTAAAGTGGGTGTGGCCAGAGCATCAGCAGCTGGCTGAAGTGACGTGTGGCAGGAATACAAGTGTTTATTTTTCTTTTTACTCTCCTGTGGAATGAACGAACCTTGAGTCCTTCATTCTTTCAGCTCTCCCCAGCTTTCAACCACTCTAGATGCCTGGTGCTCTGGACTGTGCTCCTAAATTGCTAGAAGCTTGGGGATGGAGTCTAGGCCCCTCAGAGTCAGGTAGTTTTGTGCCAGGAGGATTTATTTAGAGGGATGAAGAATGTATCCTGTACGAATTTATTCTCTTGAGCCATGTCTCTCTCTAGACCCCCATTTGGCTTCACCTTGACGGGACCCCCATCATGGCTTCCTTACACTGCATCCCCCTGTGTTACTATTGTTCTGTCTCCTCATTACCCTACTTCCTTTCTCCCTTTGATATACCGGGGGTCTCAACCTTTACGGTGTAAAGAATCTCAGAAAGATCTCATCGAACACGTAGATTCCTGAACTCCATGCCACGCCTGCTTTTGGGGGTGTTTGTTTGGTTTTGGTTTTGGTTTGTCAAGGGTTTTTCTATGTAGCCCTGGCTGTCCTGGAACTCACTCTGTAGAGCAGACTGGCCTCGAACTCAACAAAGATCTGCTTGCCTCTTCCTCCTGGGTGCTGGGATTAAAGTGTGTGCCACCATTGCCCAGCACCACACCTTCTTAATAGGACTCATAACACTGAGTTCAATGTCTAAAATGTTTTTGGTCCTGTTCCCCCACACATACTGTGTGTGTGTGTGTGTGTGTGTGTGTGTGTGTGTGTGTGTGTGTGTTTAGTTGTTTGTTTTTGAGATAAAATCTCATGTAGCCCAGACTGGCCTTGAACTTACTATGTAGCCAACACCAGAGTTGAATTTGATCCTCCTGCCTCCACTTTCAAAGTGCTGGGATTACTGGTGAGCACCACTGTGCCAGCTGGTTCTCTATTCTTAAATAACTATGGTGTTTCCTAATTTCCTAATGGTTCTGAACCACTTTCATAAACACTATCACTCAGTCTGTTCATCTTTATCATAACCCAACATCTTACTGGGTGTCTTCCTGTGTTCGGTGAGGATGTAGGGCCAACATCTAGAAGCTGCATATGAGCTCCTAGTTGTCTTGGTTAGGGTTTCTGTTGCTGTGAAGAGACACCATGAATACGTCAACTCTTATAAAGAAAAACATTTAACATTTTACTGGGGCTGGCTTACAGTCCAGAGGTTTAGTCCGTTATTGTCATGGTGGGAAGCATGGCAACATACAGGCAGACATGGTGCTGGAGAGGTAGCTGAGAGTCTTACATCCCAATCGTCAGGCAACAGGAAGAGAAAGAGAGAGAGAGAGACACTGGGCCTGGTTTGAGCATCTGAAAACCACTTCCTGTGACACACTTCCTCCAACAAGGCTACACCTCCTAATCGTTCCACTCCTTATGATCCTAGGGGAGTCATTTTCATTGAAACCACCCCACTGATTTTTCACAAAGACCTTTATCTTACAGAGACTAACTTTGTCTTCTTGTTCGGCAGACGCTGTTCCCCAAACTGTCAGCTGTGTACCTCCTAGAGAAACAGCAACAGTGGAGCAGACACACAGGCCTTGTTGTGAAAAAAACAGCATACCTGTAATGCCTGTGCCGAGGCTAGAACAGAGCTGTGGGCAGCCTAACTCCTCCAGCCCCGCCGAGAAAAGTCTGGAATTCAGCGATACGGATACTCGTAAGTAACACCGCCTACTCTTTCCCACTGGTGGGTTTGCCGTTGTGTGGTGATTGAAAGTAAACTTCTCCTGTTTGTGCTGTGGGCAGAGCACTTGGACATTTGTTTTCCTTTAAATTTATTAAGTACCATCATCATGGGGCTGGAGAGGTGGCTCAGCAGTTAAGAGCACTGGCTGCTCTTCCAGAGGACCCGGGTTCAATTCCCAGCACCCACGTGACAGCTCACAACTGTCTGTAACTCCAGTTCCTGGGGATCCCACACCCTCACACAGACATACATGCAGGCAAAACACCAATGCACATTTAAAAAAAACATAAATAAAAGGTATCATCATCATGGCATCAATTACTAGTTCTTTTGGTGACTTGAAGTGTAGATGTAATGCTCTTATTAAATAAGAAACACAGAGCCAAATACAGAGTTAAAAGCTCAAGAGGTCAGAGCAGTAGCTAAGAGCTGAGATTAAAACCGCCTTCTTATCACCTCACTGCCGCTGCCGTCCTTCCCCTGAGAAAGAGACCTACTTCCTGTGTGTCTGTCTTTTTATTGACTTTCGGTTCTGCCTTCTCATTGGTTGTAAACCCAACCACATGACCTCCTCATCACTGCCTGTCTATACAGACCTCCAGGTCTCTATGGTTAATATTGAGATTAAAGGCGTGTGTCTCCAAGCTGGCTATGTCCTTGAACACACAGACTCTGCCTGCCATGTGATCAGGGATTAAGGGTGTGTGCCACCACCGCCCAGCTTCTGCTATGGCTTGCTATTAGCTCTGACCCCCAGGCAACTTTATTAACATACAAATAAAATCACATTTCAGCACAAATGAAATATCACCATATTGAAGTAATTGGGACATGCAAACAGTCACAAAAACTAAGAAAGAAAGCAAGTCAGGGCAGTGCTGTACACCTATGCTCCCGATACTTGGAAGGCAGAGGCAGGATGGTCAGGGGTTTGAGGCCAGCTTCAGCTGAATAACAAATACAAGGGTAGCCTGATCTGCATGATATCCGGTCTCAAAACTAAATGTATAAAAAAATAATAATTTTTAAATGTGACTAGAGTTTTGGAGGAGTAGACCGAACTTAGCCAAATAAGTATTTTGGGTGGAGATAGAGTATTTGGTACAGAATCACCGAGTGTAATTGTCATAAAAAAGGTTACATGTGAGTGTGTGTGTGTGTGTGTGTGTGTGTGTGTGAGAGATGCTCAAATTGAGAAAGTATCAGTTACTAAAGCCACATTCCTTTGTGTAAGCGCCTCTTCCTTGTTTTGTCGACGTGATGATAGGTTTTCACAGTTTTTCATTTTATGAACTGAAGAGTATCACGAATGACTTTGACGAACGGCCTGTTTCTGTTGGCGGCAACAGAATGGGAGAGGGAGGCTTCGGAGTGGTATACAAAGGCTGCGTGAACAACAGGACTGTGGCGGTGAAGAAGCTCGGAGCGGTAAGCTGTCCCGCTTCCTCCTGTCAGAACAGGCTGTCAGTTAACGTTCACGGATTTATTATCTCAGCACCGGCTCCCTTTAAGTGGACCCCATCCTAACTTCGTCTCTCTTATCATGGAAGAACCTACTGAGGGCTGCGAAGAACTATCTCTAGAAAAGCGTTTACGGACACAGACCTAATAGAATCATGTTTGTAATTGTGGTAGATTCACAAGATAAAGTTAAGAAGCCTTGCACCACAACGCTGCTTACATAATTTAAAGATAAGTGTGGATAGTTGCTTTTTTTTTTTTTTTTATTCTTTTTCTCTTTTGGCTCTTTGCTTTTTGGGAGCCTGCCACCCAGCTCCCAAATAAATACACGGAGGCTTATTCTTACTTATAAATGCCTGGCCTTAGCTTGGCTTGTTTCCAGCCAGCTTTTCTCAAGTTATCCCATCTACCTTTTGCCTCTGGGCTTTTACCTTTCTCTATGTCTGTATACTTTTCTTTCTTACTCCATTGCTTGCTGTATTGCTGGGTGGCTGGTCCCTGATGTCCTCCTCCTTCTTTCTCTCCTAGATCCCTCCTCTCCCAGATTTTTCCTTCTATTTATTCTCTCTGCCTGCCAACCCCACCTATCCTTTCTCTTGCCTTGCTATTGGCCATTTAGCTCTTTATTAAACCATCAGGTGTTTTAGACAGGCAAGGTAACACAGCTTCACAGGGTTAAACAAATGCAACATAAATGAATGCAACATATCTTTGCATTGTTGTACGAATCCTAAATGGTCTTCTAATAAAAACCTGGAGCCAGATATCAGGGTAAAAGCTGAAAGATCAGAGAGACAAAGGAACAAGCCACTAGAGAAACTTCTCACCACTACTGAATCCTCAGGCCAAAAGCCTCTGTGTCCTCAGCCAAAAGGGCTCCAAACTCCTGTCTCCTCCTGCCTTATATTCCTTTCTCTGCCCAGCCATACCACTTCCTGTGTCAGCCTTCCTAGTGCTGGGATTAAAGGCCTGTGACTCCCACGTACTGGGATTAAAGGTGTGTACCACCACTGCCTGACCTCTATGGCGAACTCTGTGGCTGGCTCTGTCCTCCAATCTTCAGGCAAGCTTTATTTCTTCTTTTTTTTTTTTTTTTACATTTATAATACAGCTTTAATATCTAACTTTTCTCATTATCTAAAGTCTCAATTCAGCAATCTCATTATTGACATATCCTCCAAAACTCTAAAGAAAAATGTGAATATTAATTATACATGTAACTAATGACTTTTTGCAGAATTTCATGAACATTTAGATTTATTTTTCAGTTGTCTCTCCTATATATATTTTTAAGTTGTGATTAATAACTGGTTCAGTCAATTCCTTTTATTTAGGTAAAGGCTACCTTTCTTCATTAGAGCACCAGGTCTTTGCTGATGCTTTCCAGCAATGGTATAGATTATGTGGGACAAACACATAATTAATATGTAATTGGAACTTACAACCTGGATCTCTCTTTAGAAACTGTCTATAGTGCATTTTGCTAGGTGAAATGACTCTTCCAGACCTACCTGATAGAACCGTTACAATCTTCCTTTTCAAAGCCAGGTATAACTTAATGTACACGGTAATTTTTTATTTGGTTGCATAAGCCATTTACTGTGAAATAGAACATGTCACAAAATAGAATGTCAGCAGCAAAGACATCTTCTCAGTGTTAACAAATTTACTGGTAAGAGCTTCTTGAACTAGCCAGACAAATAGGTGGGAACTTCACTGGCTAGGGAGCACAAAAGACAGGGTCTCTACTCTACATCATCTGATGTTAAATGACACCTTAATAACTTGAGAGAAAATTCTTTGGCCAAATGTGCTTAGAAACTCTACATAACAATAAATTTATTTATTAAAGCTACAGCCATTTGGGTAGAATGTTGATTTGTAGTATTTGACCATATACACATACACTCTTTAATTTCATCACTTTTAAATGCATTAGTTATGCTTTATTACATAATTTTAGTCTCACTGATGAAGATGTTTCTTACTTATTATAAATATTAATACTCAATAGAAACTGCAAAACACAGCTCTGCTCAGTTCTATCTAGAGATAAATTCAGAAAACTATAGAAAATAGCTTTAAATTACAATCATTTCTGGATTTTCCACACTCCTTTTTTGTTTAGTTTCAGATTTGTCATAAGGTCATGGTTTTTAATAGATTGGTATTAATCCAAAACTAAAATCTGGGCAACAACCACATATCAAATATTAAATTCTCAAATATATTCTCTAAAATGATTTGTAAACTGTCAAGTATTATCAAGATTATTACAAAGAATCAAAGCACTAATTAAATAACAAGGTTCCGTGATATCACAATGAAAGAACATTCCATTAACACTGAGTCACCAACTACTGGAAATCAATGTCATTTACAAATATAACATCTTAAATATTCAATTTATGACATCTTAGAAGTAACAAAATCCTTTATGATACAACAATTTAAGGTATTCCTTAAGCTGCTTAAATATATTTAGTACACACACACACACACACACACACACACACACACACACACACAAATATAAAAAGTTCCTTAACATCAAAGAACTAAATGACAAATGATGTCAGTAAGAGCTGGGTCCAGATAAATGGCAAGAAAGGAAATTATCCACTTCTGAATATTAAACATTTTCTGATCTGAAGATCCAAGGACTACTTCAGGACATATATTGGGGTCTTCCAATTGTGTTTTTGTATAAAATCAGGCCTATGAATATTTTTAAGTTTAGATTTTTAGAAATATACTTGATGTAGTCATAGAATAATGTATGGCTTCTATTTAGTTTGTTAATGTAAGTAATAAGCTTTATTTCTTTACAAACAATATATCACCATATTGCATCATTAAGCAAATGTTCCAAAGCATAAACAAATGTAACACATCTTAAAAATAATATTCCTCAACAGATAAAATACTAAGAAAATGTCATCTGGATACTTTTGTACGGCCTGTCTCATTTAAAAATATCATTTAAGTGCCAATGAGATAGCTCAGTAGGTAAAAGTGCTTGCCACCAAGCCTGATAATCTGAGTTTGATTCCGGGGACCCGCTTGGTAAAGAAGAAAACTGACTCCTACACGTTGTCCTCTGACCTCCACATGTTCACTGTGGCGCGCACACACACACACACACACACACACACACATACACACACACACTAAATAAATGTAATTTTAAAAATTATTTATATATATTTGAAACAGGGTCTCTCTCTATGTAGTCCTGGCTATCCTGGATCTCACTATGTAGACCAGGCTAGCCTCAAACTCACCTGCCTCTGCCTCCCAGGTGCTGGGATTAAAGGTGTGTGCCACAACGCCCAGCAAAAACAATATTTTTTTTTAAATGCACATTATGAAAAAGAAGTTTCCTTGCCTGTCCTTTCCCCCTATTTCTATAAGGGTTTTTTTAACCTTTAACTATTGATTAATTATAATATCAATCGTTAATCTTTAAAATGACAATGTCCTGTGCATGTATGTACCATGGGCATCCCTTGTCGTGGAGGCTGCAGGTGCTTTCCTAGGATTCGATTCTTTTTCTATTCATATTTGCTTTCATTTTGTTACACAGAATTCTTCTTTAAAATTTTTCCTGTGGTGAAGTTAGACATTTCATTTTGTTCCTACCACAACCCAGAAAAGTTTATATATATATTTTTTCCTTTCTCCAAAACAACATGGACCTAGGGCAATCACGTGTATTTCTAGATGTCACTAATTCTATAAAACAAAGAGAGTAAGGTCTTTGTGGAGAGCATGTGTACCCCTGTGTGAATGAGCATTCATGACCTGAGAATGGCCATGTCAAAGACCTCAGTGCCTCAGGCTCTCCTGTGGTCTGAGTGTGGCTGTTGACAAATGGTTGGCCTTTAGCCAAAGCCGGTACATGTAAAGGGTCTCGACCTCTGTTTTCTCATCCCAGGTGACTGCAGCCTGAGGCTGCTCCCCTACAGAGAAGCCCCCTGCCAAGATTAGCTCACTGGCATGCTAGGACATGCTGTACACAATGAACACACCGAGTCTCTGGGTGGCTGGTATGACTCCATCTCACTTGATCCCAGCTTTGTGTTACTTATGTCTTTCTGTCTGTCTGTCTTAATCTCCTGTCGCTCCCTGTCGGATTGCCAGGACCCAGCCATGAAGACGATAGCAAGACATTATTTTTAATTCATTTTACTGTACTGTTAGTGAACCCAGGGCCTTGATTATGTTAGGCCAGCACTTTACCACTGAGCTACATCCCTGCCCGCCTAATGTCTCACTTGGAGCAAAGGTCAAGCTGCACTGGCTGCCCTTGAACTCACTCTGGAAGCCAGGCAGGCCTTGAACTTGATCTTCTCCAGTCTCAGTCTCCCACTTATCTGGGACTACAGCCCCGCATTACCAGATCTGGCTTACCATGTGATTGTAAAGTAAGCAAATCAGCAGGGCACTCTTCCTTGAGTCCCCTGCCGGCTTTAGGAGACACAGGGTAATTGTATCATGTCACAATATATATTTTTATTTTCATAGATGGTTGAAATCAGTACTGAAGAACTGAAGCAGCAGTTTGACCAAGAAATTAAAGTAATGGCGAAGTAAGTGCTGATCTGCCAGTGTGGCATGGGGTGAGAACATGGCACAGGGCAAGGGGACCCGGTTTCACACCCAAGTGTGCAGATTCGGGGGTGTAAAGATACAGGGTTGAGACTAGCCCTATGGGTTCTCCAACTAGATGATCACATCTACTCATGCCTGCAGATTAAAAGTAGTCAGTATTCTACATCACAACAACGTTACAGAGGATTCAAAGTGTTTTCATGATCAGGTTTTCTATAGCCAGAATTCCTGACAGTTCAGTTGTAGCTATTTAAAAAACAAAACAAAACAAAAAAACCTATTTCTAAATCCAAGAAATGATGGTGGTACACTCCTATAATCACAGTACTTGGGAGGTCGAGGTAGGAGGTTGTGAATTCAAGGACAGTCTGTGCTACATCACAAGGTCCAAGACAGCCTGAGTTGTAAAGGAAGACTCTGTCTCAAAAAAATAAATAAATAAAAACAAAAACTGTTTATAAAATAACAGACCCTCGGAGAAGTTAAAATTCAGAGAAATGTAAGGAAATGCTATGTACAAAGATGCTGAGACTATATTGATGGGCTCCGTAAGGAAGGGGAGGAGAACCAAATCAGCAAATGTGATAATTCCAGTGATTGGTATTTGAGTATATATAATATGCCATACACTGCATTATCTGCTTGAAGTTCATGGACTCATTTAATTCTGAGAACAATCAGTACCACCTCCTTTATTTAAAAAACAAAAGAAAACAAAAAAACAAGATTTAGAAGTGTGAAATAATTTGCCCAAGTTCACATCGCCAGCAAGTATTAGGGACGGGTTCCGGTACAGATGTAGCTAATTCCAGAGCTTTTGATCTGAATCCTAAGGAGGTTATTAAACCATCGCCATGAGGCCATCGCTGTCCGTCACCCACTCCACTTATTTACCCTCATAAAATAGCTAATAGACCCAGAGTAACTCGTGTACAGTAAAAACGGCGCACATGGAAACAACAGTCCAAGCGCTCCTCAGATGTGACCTCCTCACCTCTACCTCCATTGTCCAGTTCTAAAAGTAACTTGTGGCCCAGGCGGTGGAATGTCCAACATGAACAAGGCTCTGGGTTTTATCCCCAGCACCACCTAAAGCTACCCGTGGTGGTCACACACTTGTTGATTGCACTACATCCCCAGCCTCTAGTGTTACAATTTTTTTTTTTTTTTTTTTTTTTTTTTTTTTTTTTTTTTTTTTGGTTTTTTCAAGACAGGGTTTCTCTGTGTAGCTTTGCGCCTTTCCTGGAACTCACTTGGTAGCCCAGGCTGGCCTCGAACTCACAGAGATCCGCCTGCCTCTGCCTCCCGAGTGCTGGGATTAAAGGCGTGCGCCACCACCGCCCGGCGTGTTACAATTTTTTAAGTGTCACTTTCTGGACCTTACTATCAGAATGACCTAGTCCAAATTTCTTATCTCTACCCATGAGGGAGTAAAAATGATAACATGTTGTGAAGTTTAATGAAACAAAACAGGTGAGCCTCCACCTACTTTATAGAGAGTAGAAATTCGATCAACATTACCTACTTGTGTCTAAAATATGCAAATTTGGAGAAAATGGAGAATTTATCGATTCAACTGACAGTTCTCAGAGTATTTCTGACAGTAGAAGTCTGATTTTACTCAAGGGTAATGCAGAGTTCTAGACGGCATGGAATGAACAAATTAATAAACCCCGAATGGAGCATCTCCCAGGTGCCGTGTGTGCTTCCCGGTTCTCACAGCTACTCATGAATTCTCACAGCATCCACGTTGTGTGGTACTGTGATGTCAGTACCATGTTCTGTCTGCAGAGAAGCCCTGAGGCTGAGGTTGTCAACGTGCCGTGCGTCACCGGTCCAGGAGGGGGCAGGACTGCGCTTTCAGCAGAGGACTGCGGCTTTGTTAGTCTGTGGCTGGTGTACTCATTTCTCTCAAGTGCACCCAACGCTCAGATGGTAGACAAGCATGCATGTGGTTAAGGACCATAAATACGAAAGTCTGATGTGACTGAAGGTCGTTCCTGTAAAGCCTGGGATGGGTTAGAGTTTTGTTACATTAGAGGATTTGTCCCTGCTCTAAGTTTCAAGATCTTGAAAATGCACGAAACAAAGATGAGCACCAGCCTCGTCCTGAACTAACCTGTCTCAGGTTCCCTTGATCTGATCAAATATGGCTACAGAATCGGGAGAGGTTCGCTCCTGCTGTGGCTCAATATTACTGAAACCGGAAGACCCCTTCACAGAAAAGAATAAACAATTTCAATGAGCATGTTAGCATGTTAGGAACATCTGTCATATTATATATGCTATGTATATTACATATTACAGACACACATTTACATATGCAGTTTATCTCTTTGATCTTTCTGCTAAAACTCCTACATGGAGTAACTCCTGGAAAGATTTATTGTAACAATTTTGCATGCTCCCTCACTTGTACAGGTGTCAGCACGAAAACCTGGTAGAGCTGCTTGGCTTCTCAAGTGACAGCGATGACCTGTGCTTAGTGTATGCTTACATGCCCAA
Source organism: Peromyscus attwateri (assembly GCA_902168425.1). Classification (NCBI taxonomy): domain Eukaryota; kingdom Metazoa; phylum Chordata; class Mammalia; order Rodentia; family Cricetidae; genus Peromyscus; species Peromyscus attwateri. Next base: position 19,398 of record CABHPP010092586.1, on the reverse strand, counting down.
TGGTTCCTTGCTAGACAGACTGTCCTGCCTGGTAAGACGCCCGTCACCAGATTGTCTCCCTTCCCATTTCTATGTTGGATTGCTGATGTTTGCATTTGGTCGGGATTGCTTAAACCACATCAAACTTACTGTTTTCTTGTTCTGTAAAATGATGCAGTTTATGTGTTGACAGGTATTACAAATTCAAAATGCAAAAGCATCAGTAAAGGCTGCATGTTGAAGATATTCTTACATATTTTTTTTTATTTTCAAGTAAGGAGTACAGAGTCCACTTAATCTTACTTGAGATTATTTTTTGTGAGCTTTAAAAATTGTAACCCTAAATTCTTGGTGATACAAATGTGACTACAAAAAATACTGTTAGGGGTTTTCTGTGGATTTTTGTTTTCACCTAAACCATTGTTTTAAAGCTGGTTTGTCTCTTCATAAGGATGGCACTCCGCCACTTTCCTGGCACATGCGATGCAAGATTGCTCAGGGCACAGCTAATGGCATCAGTTTTCTACACGAAAACCATCACATCCATAGAGACATCAAAAGGTAAATCTGCTCTGAAGACGCTTTGGAAAGCCATCTTTAAAGCACAGTTTTCTGTCGCTCTTTTCAGTCACTCTGCACGTGTGTCTGGACTGTCCCCGTCACTGGAACGCTCTTTGCACGGCACACACCTATAATCTCGACTGTGCCAAGCCTTCTGACCTGCTTCTCCCTGGGGAGATTAGGTTCTTTCTTCATTTTTGGATCGCTGATCTCTCCTGAATCCCCTTCGTCCTCCATGGGTAGTTTTCAGTCCTCTCCGCTCGTATGTTATTTACCTCATTGAATATTTACCTGCTATATGCTAGACATTGTACACGATGTGGTTGACAGATGTAGCTCAAAGCAGAGCTCAACACCAGTCGGAGAATCACAAAACCATAGAGTTTTAGTGCTTATTGTAGTGTTCAGTACTACTATAAAGGATTTTGAAAGATGGTGTTTGAGCTGAGACTTGAACAATGAGCAGGAAATACGGAAGCAGTTTGAGGGTAGCTGTATAGAAGATGAGGACAATATTCTAGAAAGCATAAGCCGATAAGGTGAATGTTAAGAGGGAATATGAGGGGGCTGGAGAGATGGCTCAGCGGTTAAAAGCACTGGTGGATCTTCCAGAGGTCCTGAGTTCAATTTCCAGCAACCACACGGTAGCTCACCATCATCTCTAGTGGGATCTGACGCCCTCTTCTGGCATAAAAGTGTACATGCAGGTAACACTCATGCAAAAAATAAATAATCTTTTTTTTTTTTAAAGAGGGAATATGACATCATGGTGAATTACAGGAAGTAAAATGATTACAGTGTGACTGATGTGTAGAAAGTGAGGGGTAGGAGACATGAGAGAAATTAAATAGAGGAGCAGGCAATCAAGTCCTATGGGGCCCGGTAGACAAAGGCAAGGGTTTGATCGTAAATGTAATGAGATGCTGTTGAAAGTTATAAAACTATGGCAGTGGCTCTCAACCTTCCTAATGCTGCAGCCCTTTAATAAATACAGTGCCTCATGTTGTGGTGACCCCAACTATAAAGTTATTTTCGTTGCTACTTCATAATTAGTTATAATATCTGATATGTAGAATATCTGATATTTGGCCCCTGTGAAAGGGTCGTTCGACCCCATAGGGGTCACAACATACAGATTGAGAACTACTGGACTACAACATCATATTCAAGTTTTGTGGATCACTTTGAGTCTAGCGTAGAGAGCAGTTTAAAATCAGGGGTAATTAATAGATTGCTGCAGACATCTTGGTAGACATAGTCCATATGAGCAGAAGCGAGCAGATGCGAGGGATTAAGATGGCAAGACATGTTTACATCTTAGCTTGTAGAGGGTTCAAGAAGAAGGAGTGTCAGTAATAGCCTTTCCACTTACAACACGCACAGTTGCACTCTGGGAATGACTGTGACATGACTCACTTATATAAAAAGGACTGGAAAAGGTCCAGGTTGGGGTGGGCTTAGGAGAGGTGTACATTATGTGTTTGAAATTCTTTTAAGACATGGAAGTGGAGAGGCTAAGCAGACAGTATGATATAGATTTACAGGTAGAAGTCTCAACTGATATATATACATAAATGTGTATAGTACTTGCATGTACATGATGCTTAAGGAGTTACCATTTAATTACAGAAATATATAGCATAAGGGCCCAGGATTAAATCCCAAGGATCCCTAAGACATAGCCAAACAAAAGGGGACAGCCCCCAAAAGACATCTAATAAACTATAGAAACACATAAGTAGATGAAAGCCTATCCATGGATTGTACTGTCTTTAAAATCAAGTAAAGAAAGTTTGCCATAGCCGGGCAGTGGTGGCGCACGTCTTTGATCCCAGCACTCGGGAGGCAGAGCCAGGTGGATCTCTGTGAGTTCGAGGCCAGCCTGGGCTACCAAGTGAGTTCCAGGAAAAGGTGCAAAGCTACACAGAGAAACCCTGTCTCGAAGAAAAAAAAAAAAAAAAGAAAGAAAGAAAGAAAGTTTGCCAAAAGGGATGGTCAGAAGTCAGCTTAACCCATTGGATTAATACCATCCAGGTCAGTCATGACTTTATGGGGAGCTATTTCCATCTAGGAATTGAGTTAGAAGTCAGGTCGCATAGAGGAGAGAGTGGGAGCCAGAAAACTGGGACTAGAGTAGAAACAATCTGTTTATGATATTTTGATACTGAAGTGTGACGTCTGAAAACAGATATGTCATTTAGGAAGCCCTTGAGATTGCCAAGACCAGTGCATGCTTGTATGGCTATGAGAAGGGCCCAAGAGGAAAAGAATGCAATAGAGAAAACAGGACAGTTCTTAAACTACGGCATGGAGAATGCAAAGAGCCACACAGAGGAGGGGGCTGGTTCAGAGACTGGTCAGTCTCTGTGTCTTGTGTGCTGGGATTTTGCTCCCTGTCTTCTGTTCATCCTGTGCATTCTATGCCATGCTGTTGCACAGGTTTATTGGATGTGCCTGAAAATTTGCACTTCCCATTTACCCCCAGTATTCTTTCTACCTAACATTTGTTAACTTCTATCCAACTTTATTTCAAGCCCTCCTACTCCATAAAACCAGTTTGTACTAGATCTCAGCTATTCACTACCACAGTGCCAGCTTAAGGTCCAAAAAGGCATGTTTGATAACATCAGTCGCCCATTCTGAGAGCTGAATGGTGTCCTGGTGCCCAAGGATAAAGTCCAGATTCTCTCTGTGTTCCATGGACACTAGTGGTCGCGAGTACTATATACGCCTTACGTTCTCACCACCCTGTTCATCCACGAGCCTGCCATATGTCTTTCTTCCCTCGTAGTACTATCCACTTCTAATAACTCTTTAAGACCAAGCATGCTTCCCAACTGCTCTTGAGAACCCTCCTTTCACCTACAAACAATTATTCTCTCAGCATTTCATACCGAATATTACCATCATGTCATCTTGATTGGTTTTTAAAAATTATTCATATGCCTTTGTCACAAATAAGACCTGTGGATTTTTTTTTTTGCCCCTCGTGTTAAGCATTCAGCTTAAATACTATAAACTGTAGGAGCTCTCAGTAAGAAAATACATACACATGAATGCCTATGATAAATGGATGAAGATCTTTTAGCTGTGCATGATATTTCTTTAAGATTCCTAGGAGTACAGCCCTGCAGGGTAGCACACACCTTTAATCTAAAACTCTCTCTGAGTTCAAGGTCAGCCTGGTCTACATAGTTCCAAAACAGCCAGAGCTACATACTCAGACCCTGTCTCAAATGAAATATATATATATATTCCAGGAAGGACAGGTGAAAGAAATAAAAATTGCTGAGGTTTGGTTGGAAATTTGTTTCTAAATGTATTGAGAAATGTTAGGAAAGGGGTTAAGGTGCCTTTGACTCATTTCGAACCCCAACACAGAAAGACAAATACCACATGATCTCACTCATTTCTAGAAACTAATCCCAGAGAACTTTGGGATGCAGGAGTACTCACTAGGGACAGGGAGAGCAGGAGTGGAGACAGAGGCAGTACCAAACAAGGTTGAGCCATGGCTTCTGAGTCCTCTTCAGCTCAGTAGAGCTTAGGCTAAGACAGCCCGTGAGGTCTCTCAGTGTGGCTGAAAGAACACAGAATGTCAGCACAGCGCATGGAAATGGCTAATGACCATAGGGGCTGTCATGTTCCCTAGCCTGGTATGACTCTACACACCGCGGACAAGACTGAACTGCCATGTAATATGGAAGGTATTCAAATATATCCCATTATTAGAAAATCTGAATTTCTTCCAAAGAACAGTGCTTTTAGCCTGAGGATATAGCCCAGTAGGAAAGCTGTTACCTCTCTCCCCCTCCCCATAGTGAAGCTCTGGAGTTAGTCACCAGCACCATTAAAAAAATTTTTTTTAAGGACAGCTCCTTTGGAAGGCTGTCTGTGGTGTACTAAAACTGTGCCCTCCCCTAAGAGGAAATATTATTATGCTTTCATTCCCTTAAACTTCTCTCTTCAAGATACAGAAAAGAAAGGAAAATGGTCATTTCTCTCTTGCTGTCATCTGAATAACTGATTGACCTAGACACATTTCATTCTTCTATGCTGCATCTATAAAACGACACACAATGTAACTAATTCATCTATATTATATATATATATATATATGCATATATACACATATACCTCTTTCTAAGAACCTATTTGACCTCAGAGGCAAGAAAAATGTTTTCTTCCTTCAAATTTAAATTTTATTTTTCCCAGTGCAAATATCTTACTAGACAAAGACTTTACTGCCAAAATATCTGACTTTGGGCTCGCCCGGGCTTCTGCAAAGTTTTCCCAGACGGTCATGACCAGCCGCATCGTGGGCACAACGGCTTATATGGCACCTGAAGCTTTGCGAGGAGAAATAACACCCAAATCTGACATCTACAGCTTCGGTGTGGTACGTGATCGATTCCTTTATTGTTTTGCGTGTATTTCTTTACAGTGTGTGTGCACATGCACGTGCCACGGCGTACATAGGCCAAGAGCCGGAGAGCAGCTTGCGGGAGCCAGTTCTCTCCTTCTACCATGCTGGTTCCGGGGACCAAACTCAGGTTGCCAGGCTTGGTAGCAGGTGCCTTCACTTGCTGAACTTCACTCCAGCCCATGGTCATTCCTTTTAAACTGTGAATTAAATTAGGATGTTGTAGTCCATGGGTCTGGTTTAGCTCTCCTATATAAATGTATGAACTATTCGTATTAGCCTGTAGTTACACCAGAAAGTTTATGAACAATTCACAGTATGTAAAAGTTTTGAGTTGGTTTCTTTTATAATTACTGCAAGGAAGGATTCTCTTACCGTGCATTCAAAGGAAACTTCAATTGAGTCAGAGCACCAAGTGAATCCCGTCACAGAATATGTACGTTTCCTTTCTTGTCTCTTTTGTCTTTTTTATTGCCTAACACTCAGAAGTGGAGAACGAGGGGTGAGATGAACGGGGCTCCATCTCCAGCTCAGTTTTCCAAATATGTTTCATTTATGGAAACTGAACTTCACTCCACCATAACGTTAAGGCACGGGGTTGTAAAATGTGGCTACTGGCTAGAAAAGAAGGTTCTCCTGAGCGCCCTGTAAGAATGAAAGGACCCGAAGTTCCCAGAACACATGCTCAGTAGAACTCTTGGATACCTGTATCCATAGGCTTTATACAGAAATGACTAGGGAGATTTCTGTCCAACATCCATGTTCCAGGCCAGTGGTTAGCACAACAAGAAAGCCTTGCTTAGGGTGTTCAAGTCCCTGGGCCCAGTCCATATTCCTTTTAATGCCTTTTGATGTCTTCAGTGTTTTGCTGACGGGTCTCTTTGTCTTCCTAGGTTTTATTAGAGCTAATAACCGGACTTGCGGCTGTGGATGAAAACCGTGAACCTCAGTTACTAGTAACTAATTCATTTTTTTTCAGTCTTTTCCTCTTTTGCCTTTATGGTTTTAAATTCATGTGTGTAAATATGTCATATAGAAATGGCATTTCTGACATAAGACTGGCTGTGTGTAATGGCCTAGTGAAAGTGTGTGATGTATTTACAGTCTTGGATTTGCTGGGATGTATTTGTGAAGCCTGAAAAGATTATTTCTATATTCTTTGTTCCAGTGTCTTCGTAGCAAAATGAGAAGAAAACTAGTTTACCCATGGTTTGTTACTTTCCAGGGTGTACAGACCCTGGATGGTGAGGCCATTTTCAGGTCATAGGGGAAAAAAAATCATAGTTTTCATTCATATCTGCATAAGAATATAAATGCCAGTAAAAGCTCTCTATTTCATCATGGAGTATTTTATTAACACTTCCCTCCTGTACTACCATTCCTGCTCTTTTAATTTTTACATTGAACATTTGATTGATAGTTTATAAGTAGATGAGTTAAATGATAACTAAACTTTAGATAAATTATGCCATATCCTTTAAAAAGATATATGTATCTTTAAAGATATATATACATGTGTCTTTACATATATATCTTTATATATATAAAAAGAAATATACATGTGATATTCATATATATATAAAGACATATATATATGTGTGTCTTTGTATATATCTCTAAAGACATATATATATATATATCATATAAATGTTTCTCAAAATTAACAACTGTATTCCTTTTATCCTCATTTATTTCTATGCCCTAATAGCACAAACTGGTACGAACAATTCAGACAATAGATATATACTAGATCACGTCCCAGAATTAGGATCAGATGATCAGAAGGTGTAACTTGCTTGTTCAGTCTTGATGCTAGGGCTGCAGAGATGGCACAGTAGTCCAGAGCTCGGACTGCTTTTCCTGAGGCCCAGGTTTAGTTCCCAGCACCCATGATAGGTGTCTTACAACTGCCTGTAACCCCAGCTCCAGGTCTGAGGCCTCTGACCTCCACAGGCACCTGCAAACTTGTACACATACCCACATACAGACACACACATGCATTCGGATAGTTAAAATACGGCTTCATAAGGACAACAAAAGTCTTAGTGCCAATACTAATTTGAGTAAACTGTAGTATGTGAGATTGTTACAAATATCCACTACTATAAATCAAAAATGTCCATGGTCTGTTGGAAATGTAATATTAAAATAGTATATGTAATATATTTGCACTGGAAGATATCTGTGAGAATATTCTAATGGTATTCACATTTTTATAATGACAGATCAAAAGGTAAAATTTTATGTTAACCAGAAATATAAAGTTCTCTGTCTCATCAGTTATGTGAGGTCAAGAGAGAAACCTGAATTGGGGATGGCACATTTCATTTAAGTTGTTAGTATATGGACGTAGATAAAGTTCAGTGTGGAGGTTGGATTAAAAACATAAACATTAGAAATACAGAGGCCAGTGAGATGCTCAACATGTAAAGGTGCTGTCACCTAGCCTGACCTGAGTTCAGTCTCTTGACCTGAGAACTGACTTCTTCAAGTTGTCCTGTGACCTCCACCCCCCATAATATATAAATCAGTATAAAAATGATTTCTTATAGGAGGGATTTAGAGATGCAGGTTGGTTGGGAGAACTCTTGCCTAGCTTGCACAAGGCCCTAAATTGGATCCCTAAAACAAAACAAAACAAAACAAAACAATAGAAAAGCAAAACAAATGAAGCCCCACAGGGCCAGGAAAGCAGTATGGGGTTAGGAGTGACGACCGCAGCTTCACCAGCTTCGGCTTCTTTTTCAGGCAACCTTGCCTACACAAAGGCCTACCTAGGTCTCCTAGTGAGACCTTTCCCCACTTCAGGAGGTGTAAAAGTCACCACCATGGTTCGAATAGGAATGAAATATATGATCTCCGTGAGTCACAAGTTTGCACCGCATCGTTTAACAGTGCAAGTGTAAAAGTCAGGAAACAGCACACTCTCGAGTGTGGTCTGGCCGGGAAGTCCCAAGACTGGGATGTAAGTTCTCAAGTGTGACCTGTCAGTGAGCCTTCCTCCCACTGCCCGGGTAGTTTCACAATCCATCTTTCGGAGGAGCTTTGGAATGCTACATTCCACTCCTCACCCATAATCCTTCCTCTCAGTACAAATTTATTTGAGCTACTACAAAATACACTACGAACCAGATGTCTTAAAGTGACAGAACACAGGGCAGAACTCTGACGTCGAGGTTTGTCAAGACCATGAATCCCTCTTGGGGGACCAGGAGGAACTATTACCAGCCTCTTACAGGTTCTGGTAGCTTCTGGTAGTTTTGGCTTATAGCCTTGTCACTCCAGTCTCTGCTGCTAGTGGTCACATTTTCTTCTCTATCTTTTTCTTTTTGTCATATATATATATATATATATATATATATATATATATATACATACATACTTACACTTGTCATTGAAGTTAGAGCTTGCCTGGATAACTCAGTGTCTTCCTTACTGTTTTATTGCTGTGATAAAATGCCATGACCCACATACACATATAGGAGAAAGGGTGTATTGGGACTTACGGTTCCAAAGTCTTTGACAGGGAGATATGATAACAAGTGACTGGCATGGCCGCAGGAGCAGGAAGCTGGCAGCTCACATCTTAAACCACAAGCTCAAAACAGAGTGAACTGGGAGCAGAGTGAGGCTTTAAGCTCTCAAAGCCCAACCCCCAGCTCCTCCAGCAAGGCCACACCTCCCAAGCCTACCCCAACAGCACCACCAATAGAAGACCAAATGAGCCTATGGCAAACATTCCATCGAAACCACTGCACCCAAGATGACCACTCACTTCAGATAGCTACGAAGATCATTTTTCCACATGAGGTCATATTTTCAGACTCCAGGAACCAGAACGTAGACAGACATAGATACATGCTTCTGGGGTCATCACTCAGCTGACCGTTCAACCCACAGCACCATCCCCTCCTCATTCGTCTCCCAGCCTCCCAGTCCTCCTTTCGCTTTGATTCATCGGTCTGAGTCCCTGTGGATAAAAACGGGGAGTCTGGATCCAGAAGGTAGAATTGCAGTTTCAGAAATGATCAGGAAGCTGATGACCCTGAACTGGCAAATGCTGCCAACAGGAATGCAGGCAGTTAGCTCATCACAGAAGGACGAGAGTTGTAAAGCAGATAGGTAGGAGTAAATGGGGAAAAAAAAAAAAAAAACTAGCAAGTCAGTAATGTGTGCATGTGTATACATTTCCTTATCTACCATTTGTCCTGTGTGGCTTCAGTCCCTAAGGCGGTTATAAAAAAAACAGTAAGATAAGAGTTCAGGTTATTACAAAAATAGACGAACCTCAGGAATCTGAATTTACATTCTGGCTTCTTTCACTGTGACGCTTTTAACCACGTTTTAATGCCCACGTTCTAGCTGGATATTAAAGACGAGATTGAGGATGAGGAGAAGACAATTGACGATTACACGGACGACAAGATGGACGATGCTGACCCTGCCTCTGTCGAAGCCATGTACTCGGCCGCCAGCCAGTGTCTGCACGAGAAGAAAAGCAAGAGGCCAGACATCACGAAGGTATCCATTTTATAGCTGCACACACAGTGAGGGCTGGGGGGGGGGGAAGGGGGGAGATCCTTTACTGAGTGTCCATTCCAAGGCCTCCATGTAATGTTCTTTTGTTCTGTCTTTCTTCTTGAAAGGTTCAACAGCTGCTACAAGAGATGTCTGCTGGAAATGAATGAAAGACTTCATTTTTTATATCGAGTTCTATAAGCCCTCACCCCTTCACACACACACACACACACACACACACACACACACACACACACACACCTTTTTTTTTTCCTAACTTCTTGTGGTCCTGGAGACTGAACAAGCACTTTGGCACTGAGCTACATCACCAGCGTGCTTTCTTTTTTGCGTTTTTTTTTTTCCTTCCCCTAAATGTCCTTTATTTTTAACAAGGTGGCATGGTGCAGTGTCCTGGTGAATTAATGGATGTGTTGACACCCCACCAAAGTGACAGTAGCATGGCAGCACTCGGCCCCGCCTACTTTGTGTGGAGATCATTTTCCATGACAACATCACCAAACTACAGCAGCCACACGATTCAGGAAAACAACCCTGCACTGTAGGGTGCAGAGACCCTAGGGTTTGGGGTTTGGGGTTTGGGGTTTTTTTGAGGGGGTTGTTTTTTTTTGAGACAGTGTAGCCCTAGATGTCCAGGAACTCACTCTCTCTGTAGACCAGGCTGGCCTCGAACTCAGAGATCTGGGATTAAAAGCATGTGGCCTGAGACCCTGGTTTGAAGCTCAGCAGGACTCCGCTAATCCCCTGTAAAGCTCTGGTCCAGCTCTTAGCCACTTTAAGCCTCAGTTGTAGCTAGAGTTTTCCTGCCTGGCCCACAGTCAGGATAAATCTCTTTCACCTGCCAGTCCCACAGCCGCTCAGACCCAACCAAGTAAACACAGAGACTTCTATTGCTTATAAACTGTATGGCCGTGGCAGGCTTCTTGCTAACTGTCCTTATATCTTAAGTTATCCATTTCCATAAATCTATACCTTGCCACATGGCTCATGGCTTACCGGCATCTTTACATGCTGCTTGTCCTGGCGGTTGCTGGCTGGCAGGCAGTGTCTCCTTCTGCCTTCCTGCTCTTTTAATTCTCTCTGTTAGTCCCGCCTACTTCCTGCCTAGCCACTGGCCAATCAGTGCTTTATTAGCAACACATTTGCCATACAGAACATCCCACAGCACTCAGTTTTGGCTTTTCCTTTTTGTTAATGAACTCCATGCTCCTGTAACCCTAATTAAACTCATTGGGTCCCCAGGGCCGACATGGGTGGACATGTTATTGGTGTCCTAATCTGAGTGAGTAGATGTTTGCTTGTCTCCCGCAAGAAAAATTCACACACTTGGTACTTTATGTGTGGGGTACCAGTGATGAGTTTAGGGGTGGTACCTGCACTGTCTCTGCTATGGACAGTAAAAGAGCAACTGGGGTTAAGCTCTCTGAAGGTGGAGCACCCAAAGGGAGCAATCTTGATGTCATCCTTTCCCACGTGGCAGGAATGGCAGGCTCTCTTACTCTACTGGGTGATTTTGTGTGTCAACTTGACACAAACTAGTGTCATCAGAGGAAAGAGCTTCAGCTGAGGAAATGCCTTCTTGAGATCCAGCTGTAGGGCATTTTCTCATTTAGTGGATCAACGGGGGAGGGCCCATCCCAGGGTGGGTGGTGCCATCCCTGGGCTACTGGTCCTAGGTTCTATAAAAAGATGAGTTGAGCAAGCCAGGAGAAGCAAGTCAGTAAGCAGCACCCCTCCATGGCCTGTGCACCAGCTTCTGCCACCGGGTTCCAGCTCTGCTTGAGTTCCTGTCCTGACTTCCTTTCAGTGATGAACAGCAATGCTGCAGTATAAGCCAGATAAACCGTCTCCTCCCCAACTTGATTTTTGGTCATGGTGTTTCGTCACAGCAGTAGAAACCCTGACTAAGACACTTGTGGTTGTGTTGCTCCTGCCTTGAGTGGAAAGACATGTAAACAAGACAGCAGTGCTCCACCTGCAGGAGGAGTGTCTGTGAGGAAAGTTCCAGAAAGGCCGTCTTCCTTATCGGTATGCCATGGCATGCCTCCTTGATGAATGGAATTGGCCATTTGATACCTCCATCCTTGAAAGTGGCATATACATATGGGATGTGTTCATAAGCATCATCGTGTGGCATCAGTAAGACAAGCCACTGAAGCTGAGATGTCTGTCCAGAAAGAATTTGCCTGTTTAAGAAGGGAATTATAATGAGAAAAAGATGCAGATGCTGTCCTCTGCATTATTCTCTGGATTGACAGAAATGAAAGAAAAAAAAAAAAAAACAGGGCACATGCCCTTTAATCCCAGAACTTGGAAGGTAGAGCCAGGCAGTTGTTGTGAGTTAGAGGCCAGCTAGGACTATAGTCTCTCTCTCTCTCTCTCTCTCTCTCTCTCTCTCTCTCTCTCTCTCTCTCTCTCAAAAAAAAGTGGTATGGCAATGCAGTATGATAAAAATCTCTTACATTCCAAAAGACTGGAACTTTTGCCTGACCTCACAGTCAGTTAATAATACACCTTGCAGTCACTTAAGACTGATAGCCTACTGTGTAGTCGGCCTGTTTGTTTAACCCATGCTTAACAATCAACCTTATTTGCCTTTGATTCCCACATAGTCAGCTTTTACAACCAAAGCTAATGAGTAGCCGTAATCTTGAGTTACCTACTCTTCCATGTCCCTGACCCAGGAGTAATGCATGGATGCTTTGTTTGTGTTGTGGGAATCATATATTGAAAGCAATCTTATAACAATGAATATCCATAATCATTAAAGACAACATATGGGTATTGTTTGATAAACAATGATAAATGTAATATTGTTTGTTATCTGGGTCAGTTGGGATCATTTGGAGTATAAAATTCTGTTGAAGATTTCTGCCAAGTGTCCCTCATTCCTTCCCTGTGTGATACTCTCTGTGCTCTTCAGCCCTTTGTTAGGGATAGCCACATAAACACACATGGACATACAGTCATAGACTAAGGACAGATTCACAAGACGGCATCTAGGCAGACACAGATTCAGACTCATACGGCAGACAGACAGGGATGATGGGAGACACCGGAGAGCAAAGTGGGGAATTCACATCTGGGCTCACTGTTGGTTAAATGACACCAAAGGGAAGTGCTGTATTGATTTCTGTCCTTAATGCAACGCCGACATGTTACTGGTAACTGAGTTTTTTATTCGTGCATTCAAACTGATGCACGATGGACTGCTAGCTTGCCATTTCATACGTCATGGTGGAGGGCTGAAAGGAAGAAAGCACAAATGATATGAATGCTAAATAGTCCTCCCTGTGATCCCCAACCTTGGGATCCATAGGGAGAATATGACAAGGAGAAGGAGGAAGGAATGGAAGATATCCCTCACGCATGATCTTTAATACAGAGGAAAGAAAAACAGCCATGGTGCACAGGGGCCTTAATAATGGCCCGGTGTGATAATCATGGAATACTGTGCCATTGAACTGTTTGAACTGGGAGAGGCTTTTACATGAGAAATTGGTCACAGCCTTGCTCTTAAAGCTGTAGGACAAGGGGGTAAATGGGATCAGCCTGGTGTTGTGGAAGCAGAAAAACGAATAGAACCACACATCCCTGCTTAAGACAAAAGCTATATAATCTGTGGTGATTTGAATAGGTATGGCCCCCATAGACTCGTGTGTTTGAATGCTTGGCTCATAAGGAGTGGCACTATTAGGAGGTGTGGTTTGTTCAAGTAGGTGTGGCCTTGTTGGAGGAAATGTGTCACTGTGGGGCAGGCTTTGAAGTTTTATATGCTCAAGCCATGCCCATAGTCTCCTTCTGCTGCCTGAGGATCAAGATGTAGAACTGTCAGCTCCTTCTACAGCATCATGTCTGCCTGCAAGCCACCATGCTTCTCGCCATGATGATAATGGACTAAACCTCTGAACTGTAAGCCAGCCCCAATTAAATGTTTTCCTTTGTAAGAGTTGCCATGGTCATGGCGTCTCTCCACAGTAATAGAAGCCCTAATGATCTGAGACAATATGAGGGAAATCAGTTTCTGATGGGTGACTCACAGGAACTGTCACAGATGCTCAGAGTCCTCCAATAGGGGGGTCCCCTGACTACTCTGAACTAGAGTACAATAGAGGAAGGATAAACATGGAGGTAATCAAGCATGAGAAAGGCAGTGTAGCATGCCCCGTTCACTATACCAGATAGGACCGGGAGATTGAAGAGAGGCTGATCAGCAGTTACCTTGGGACTAGTACAGGCTCTCATGGCTCCATTGAGCCCATTGTGGCGCATGGCCTTATTAGGAGGAATCGCCCTGGCAGGTTTGAACAGTGTGGACTGATATGTAAACAAGTTCATAAAGTAATAAAGCAATCAAGAGGGATGATTAAAAAAAAATCAGACAAAGGGATTTGTGTGGGAACTGGAAAGCAAATTTGAGGCAATATTAGTGTCAAGCTACAGTTCCTAAGAAAAAAATGTTAGCAAAATTCAATGGTATTGAGCCTCTGGAAGGTTTGTAGGCCTGAAGCAAAAGTTTAATTAATATATAAATGTCAGCACTACAAGTGAAAAAGACTGTTTGTCCCCAGGATGGTAATTAAACGCCCACCCCCAACCAGAATAAGCTATACATACTCCTCTCCTGAGTGGAGGTATACTGGGACTGGAAAGTGTTTGCCCAACCTAGAGACCTCTCAGTAGCCAGATGTAGCCAATGGAGAGGCAGCAGCCAGGCACAGCTTAGCCCAGAGACAGTCAGACCTGGGAAGAGTGTTCATCATAGCCAGTGTGACATGGCGGCTTCCTCTAGGCCCTGGGCCAGACCAAGCAACAAGAGTCAGCCCAAGCCCCGCCGAGCCTGTTGCAGGTGTGAAAAGGCTTGTCATCCCTGTGGTGGCACTTCAGCATGAGGAAATGGGGCAACTCATGGCAAATGGTTGTGGATAGTGGCAGGTAACTGAGGAAGGAGCTCCCATTCACACAGCTGTACTCAACATTGGACTTTTGAGGTAACAACTGATAGAAGAAATGGAAAATTTTCACGCTATATTGGACCACACTATCATTTTTCCTTAGTGTCCCTGAAGCTACTGACTTCTGAAATCAACTGGCAATTGGTTGGCATGGTGGGTGGTGGTCCTTCAGAGGCCCTGCCACCCTTTGCAAAAACCCTTCATTTCACAAGTGATATAATGCTATCTTCTGGATGTCTGAAGAGATTTAGAAAGGCATCTGAGAGCTGGAGAGATGGCTCAGTGGTTACGCCCCCCTACAGAGGACTCAAATTCAGTTCCCAGCACCCATGTCACGGAGTCTACAAACAACCACCTGTAACTCCAGCTCCAGTGGACTCTACTGCCTCTGGCCTCTGAGGGCACCCGCAATCACATGCACATACCCACCCCTCATACCCACTCATACTTAAAAATAAAACAGATTGAAAGAAAGAAAAGGAAGGCTGGCTCCTGAAACACATGCAAGCACGTGGGAAATCCGTTCACACAAGGCTCAGCGGCCACACACAACTCTGAAATCCTTGGGAGCTTTATGGTTGGATAAAGCACGGGGGTCAGACAACAGGGTAAGGGGAAAAAAATCCTCCAACAGCCTGTGCTTGTCAGTGTCAAAGCTCAGAGTTTGAACAGAAGTACCTTGTTTGGCTGGAAATAAATACTCCTAGAAGGCGTAAGGTTGGTGGAAATTCCAATGCTGGGGGTAGGGCACCTCCTGAGTTGTTGGCCAGGGATGCTCTCCAAGCTATATAAGGCAATTGCCACTGCTGTTGGTTTTTCACCAAAACTAGATGGTAAGACCCTAATACTGAAGACACCACACACTTTGGTTGGAGAACATGGAGAGATGAAGCTGGAACTGGGCTAGAAGCTTCCTGCCAGCTAACTTTCTTAGTGCTGGAAGGTGCCGCTCAGGCTGCTGGGGAAAGATTGCCAGAAGTATCCTCCCCAGCTGTGATCTCTGCAGGTTACACTGCAGACTTGTCAGACAAGAGGTGACCGCTAACGGAATAGCGGCACCACCATTATGGGTACTACCAACTGCTTCCTGAGTGGGCTTAAGCTCTACTCCATGGGAAGAAATTCATATCAACTACTGTAAGCCTGTTCAAAAGCCCAAGGATAATGAGGTCATAGGCCCTATTAGGGAATCTCCTGTTATTGTTTGGCTGAATAGATATGACGTACCTGCCAGATTCAACAGACTTTTGAGCATTTATAGTTACGTCTAATTTATTGCTGCTGTCTGCCTTGGTCAATAAGTGTTAGTTACTATAGAGACTCAGAACTGATCCTAGTGCTGAGAATAATGACTGTTGAGTGCTTAACTGCAAATGGGACATCTTTATTATTCCTTTTAATCTCAGGGAATGGTTTGTTTCTCTTTTTGTTGCTATGATAAAAAGCCATGACCAAAAGCAACTTATAGAACGAAGAGTTTGGGACTTATGGTTCCAGAAGAATGAGGGTCCATGATGGTAGGGGAGCATGGCAGCAAGGGTCAGGCATGGTAACAGGAGCAGCAAGTTGAGACCTCACACCTTCAAGCTCAAACACAAAGCAGAGAAAGAGAACTGGAGGTAGAGTGAGGTTCTATGATCTCAGAGTCCACCCACAATGTGCTTTCTCTCACAAGGCTGCAACCACTCAAAACACCCCCAATGGCACCACCAACTGGGAAGCAAGTGTTTAGAGCCTATGAGGTACATTCTCATTCAGACCCACCACAGGGAACATCAAGGAAAAGAGGGTGGAAAGATTATAAGAACCAGAAGAAAGGATGCAGTTTTGAGGAACACTTTCCTCTGGGCATGACTTGGCTATTGCTCCCCTGGACCCTCAGCTGCTGTGATTATCTACACAAAGCATGCACAAGATGGAGCCCATTTGTGGAGGGAGGAGGGAGTTCACAAGGTCCCTCACTTCCTGAAGGATATCTAGGCAGTTAAGGGTGGCTGGGAGAGACATTTTCCTCGGTGGTGCTATAAGCCCCTGACTCTGTAACCCCTTACTCTGCTCCTGAAAATATCTCTAATTAAATTTGCTGGTTCACCAAGTAAGACGTGAGTGAAATTGCTTATTTGTTCTGTCATTTGTGACATGTCTCACTGAAGAGATGTCTGGTCATCCCCCCACGAAGACTTCACACTCACACATCTTTCCCCAACATTCGACTATCTGCTGTGCCTTCTTGGAACGGAGGGTAGGGTGTGTGTGTGTAAAAAGCAAATAGTTAAAAATACATGCCAAGACTTTGTCATAGTAAAGTGGTAGATCGTTTAAAGTTTATGGATATAATTATAAAACCCTATCTATAGCGAAACGTTTGTAAGGTCTGTTCACAGTGTGTTAATTTCAGCAATCATTCGCCACAAACAAAATGTCCCTTGATTATACTCCCACAGTAAGTCTACTAGATTACATCTCATGCAAAGTTTAAGGGATTTTACAGATGCAGTTAAGGGACCTTCTCGTCTGATTCTGAGTATCAATCAGGAAACTATGGAAGGAGCCTAGCCAAATGGACAATAAGCCAGAGATACTTTCCTGTGAGCTGTGTAGGGGTATACTGTTGTAAAGGGACAACCTTGTAAAAAACCCAAGGGTGGCCTCAAGAAGATGAACACTACCCTCCAGCTGTTAGTCAGCTGGAAGTAGAGGAGAATGCGGCTGTACAGCCATAGAGAACTGAAGTCTGCCAGCCGAAAGAAGCTGGGAGAGAGTTTCAGCCTTCATATGATTGTGGGGCCTAGCTCCTGTTAGGGCCTCTCCAACTGAGAACAAACTGAGCTACCCAGGAGAGGCTCAGGCTAGCCAGGCGGCAAGAAGAAATGGAAACCAGCGGAGCTGCTGGAGGATTCTCAGATCAAAGGAGTTACTCCAACCTCCTGAGCTGCATGAAGGCTGTGCAGTATGTTCCAGATTTCCAGCTTTCCTCAACTCTCCCCGTGCTGAGGTGGAGTGATTTCTGTTCCTATAAGTAAACCCTCACCCATGTTCCTGTTTGTAGCCCCAATAAGACTCACTGGCTTACCAAGTTGGACTTGGATGATATTTGTGCTTGGGTTGGTTGTCAGATCCCTATCTGGAATGAGTGACTGTTCATGTCTCCCCCAAGAACAGCATCACACAACACCTGCTCACCTTGTCCCAGCTCTCCTCATCCATTAGCCTTTTGTTTTTCTTACTGTTTTTTTTTTTTTTCCTGGTTTTACCTTTTGGAAAACAATACACCGAGGATGAGACTAATGGATTATATAATACTTTTCTATTATAGCGTCCCTTTTATGACTAGTAAACCATATTCAGATTTACACCTCTGTCCCTGGTGTAGGAGTTCTTCAGCGACTCATTTTAGGCTGCCCTGCAGCAATGGAGTCAATCTCAGCTATCCATTGTTGTGGGAATTCTGCCATTTGATCTAATGGCCAATGGAATGGAACAGGTTAGCCCAATGGGCATGGTCTTCTCTGAAGATACATGACCCTTTAAAAATTGAAGGAGGAGGGTCATGTGCCCCTTTTTGGACAGTGGAAGGCTTCCTGGCCCCACTGCTAGGTGACCTTGTCCAGAGTTTCCCCATCTCTCCCTGGTGGACGAAGAAGCAGTGGTGCTTCTGTATTCGTGAATGTGTCGTATCAGTTTCATCCTTTAATAAATCCATCTGATCCAAAACTTCTGTGGCCTGCCCCAATAATCCATGGTAAGTTTGAACATTTCAACTATGAGAATGGCTTTTACTCATTCAAATTCTGTTCTCAAAAACAGTCCATGTGGAGACAACAGCAATGGATTTCCAAAAGAAAGCTTTCATTCCTTTGATAAAATTGGGGAAAACAGCATATGGAATATTTGCCCTAGACTGTGAATGAGCATTTCTCCTCTTACCATTGTTCTCGCGCAAGACTATGTCTCAAGATGGCATGTCCCCCTCTTTTAAAATTAAAGACTTAGGGTTGGAGAGCTGGCTCAAGAGGTTAAGAGATTTCACTGCTCTCTTTGTTTCCCAGCTCCCTTGTCAGGAGATTCACAACTGCCTGTCACTCCAGCCCATGGATTATCCTCCACCCCTTGGCTCAGCAAACAGTGGAATTCACATGTACGTATGCACACACAGGGGTGTGTGTATGTGTGTGTGTGTGTGTGTGTGTGTGTGTGTGTGTATACACTTACAAATAAATAAATTTAAAAATCAAAATTAATCTAAACCCAAAAGTCAATTAAAGGCAGCAAATCCAAGAGAACTTTACTTAAGAAAGGTGGCAGGGGCTGGAGAGATGGCTCAGAGGTTAAGAGCACTGGCTGTTCTTCCAGAGGTCCCGAGTTCAATTCCCAGCAACCACATGGTGGCTCACAACCATCTGTAATGAGATCTGACGCCCTCTTCTGGCCTGCAGACATACATGCAGACAGAACATTGTATACATAATAAATAAGTAAATCTTTAAAAAAAAAAAAAAGTGGCAGAATTTCAGTAATTACAAGTTTTGTGGTGTTTTTAACAGTCCCTAGTCCCTTCTCTGGGTCCCCAGCTCAGCAAGAAGTTTGAAAATTACAATCTCCACTCCTGGTACCAAAGGAAGAAAAACAGCCGGAGCCCTTTCAAAGTCTCGTGAAAGGACCACATTGACTTGTGTGGTGGTTACCTGAAGGCCCAGCCAAGGCTTATCTTTACAGAACCTGCCCAGAGCTCTCTTGGGGCTGGTGAGTGTCAAATCACAGCTGCCTGAAGTGAGGAGGACAGCTGGGGCCAGCAGCGGGCTAACCAAAATGTCAAAGGACACGCTAAGGACCTATTGAAATGAATGATAAATGCTGCTGGTTGCAGCAAGAAAAGGTCACGAGCCACGGCCACAACTACCTAGTTACAGAGACCTTTATTAGGAAGAGAGGTGGGGGGGGGGG
>CABHPP010092585.1:20872-42486 GCA_902168425.1 Peromyscus attwateri | reverse complement strand
GGCCTGATTGCTTGTGTTCCCCTAAACTTGAATGCTGGATCTTAATCTCCAGTGTGTTAGTGGAGGCAAGAGGCCCTCATGAATGTGAACGAGTGGCCGTCTGAGAAGGTCCACCAGCTGCAGACACACGGCGCACATCTGAGCGCCAGGACTTCAGCGGACACTGGCTCCTTTGGCACCTTGATCTTGAACTTCCAGCCTTTGGAACAGAGAGCAATAAACCATTGCTTGTCAATCACACAGCTAAAGGCGGTTTGTTCCAGCCTGACCTACTAAAGAAAAATCCCAATGGCAGAGCAGTTCAAAGGGCAGGACCGTTGGCGTAGCTCCGCTCCCTGCGTCTCCGGAGCCATCTCGATCTCGCCCTCCGGTCCTGCGATCTCGCCCTCAGTCCTGCGTGTGTGGCCTTGCCTGGCACTTCCTTGTCTTGATCAGCACAGCACCTTCTGGTGTTTGCAGCCAAGGTGGGGCTGGGGCCACGCGCTTGCAATCCGAGAACTTCCTCCTGGGTGTCTTACTCTTGCTTGGTCCAGGATCCTCACCGCTGTACTACACTGGACAGCACGGGTCCTCAAAGCCTTGCCAGCAGACTCCGAAGTCAGTGTTCACCAGCCCCTGCCAAATGCCTGAGCCCTACCCCAACCCTGTGCCTCTCTTGACTCCGTTTTCTTGGGGAGTTTAGTGCTGTCCCACTAACACTACAGTTTGCTGCCACTGCCCCTTCAGGACGACAGGGTACAACCCACTATCATTTAGATACCAGGTAGAACTCCACCACACTTTATTTACTTAAACAGAAACCAGTTAAACCAGAATGAAATCAGCCTGCCAGAACCCCTCCCACCTCACCCTGCACCTGGACTCTGTCTGACAGCAGGTGACCTTTGGGTGAAGTTGGCACTAAATGGCAGGAGGCAGGACTCCCCACTGGATGGCATTTTCAGCATAGAGCTTGTCCTCGTGAGGTGGCATCTCTCTGAACTTTCATCAGGAATGTCAGATATCTTGAGACCAGGAAGGAATCTGCCTTCCTCTCCCTTCCTCTCTTCTCCCTCCCATCTCCCTCCCTTCTCCCACTATTTCTGCCTGTCTAGATGGACATGGAATGGGTTCCATGTACTCTCTTTAGCTGTCAGATTCTGAGGCCTCTCTCTGAACAATAGTAACTCTGGGGAAGGCTCTCATATATGCCCAGAGGCCCCAGGTCAGGATCTCCTTTGGCTCTTTTATGGGCCGATAGACTTGGTGGCCTTTAAAAAAATGTTTATTTATTTATTTTATTATTATTGCAGGTGTATGATGTGTGTATGTGGAGGTCAGAGAACAACTTTCAGAAGTCGGTTCCACAGTGGGGTCTAGGACTCGAACTCAGGTCTTTGGGCTTGTGCAGCAAGTGCCTGTATCTGCTGAGCCATATTGCCAGTCAGGCTTGGTGGTCTTCAGCAATGGCAGCACCTTTTAAATGTATTATTTCTTGTTTGTTTATGGTACTAGGGATTGATCCCAAGGCCTTGCACATGCTAAGCAAGTGTTCTGTCCCTGAGCTGTGCTCCCAAACCTGTTTTGAATTTTTACTTTGAAACAAGGTCTTACTGAGTTGTCCAGTCTGGCCTTGAACTCACTCTAGCCCGGGCAGGCCTAGACTATGCTCTCTTTGTCTCCTGAGCAGTTGGCCTGGCTGACCATGATGCTTACAACTTGTGGTAGTCCCAACACCGCCTTGGCAGGCCTCTGGGCAATTTGTTGCCCTTCTGAAGGGCAATTTTGGGCTTTGGGTCTGGCTTTCTCTTCACCCAGGCTGATGGAATCCATCACTGGCGGATGAGTGCGGCAAGGCGCACAGGTCTACTGTGTTTTAAGTCCCAACTCGGTCCCAAACAGAAGAGCTAGCCAAGTAAGAGGGAAAAGTCGAGTTTCAGGACTCTCCTGGGGAGGAAGGGCTCCCGGGCAGCGGCTGAGAGTGTCATCCTGGGCTCTGGCGTAAAGTCCAGTCTTCTACGTAGCTGTCTGTGCCAGCAAACTGCTCAGGTTCTTTTGAGCCCCTCCGTAAAGTGTAGATAATATTAGTGTCTATTTCATATTTTCTAGTAACAACGAACTGAGATTAAAAACCTAGCAAGCTTCCAGTCTAGTCTGGTACACGGCAGGAGTTTGGTAAGGCCAGCTGTCGTCACTGACAGGAAAACTAGCAGCCACTGTTCACTGTGGAAGAGCAATTGGTGCAAATTTGGCTTGGGGTTCTGTACTGGAACCTTTTTGGAGGTAAAAGTCGCAGGAATGCTTTACCTCACAGGGTAGGGATCAGAGCTGGAGACCTCTTCCCTTCCTCCCCTGATGCATTGGGGGAACAGCAGAGAAGAGATCAAGGGCAAAAGTCCCCAGCTTCAGACTCTCGGGGGAGAAGGGGGAGGGAGGCCTCTGTGGAAGGAGCTGGCATGCGGAGTGAGGCAAGCTCCCTCCCTCCACTCCACTCCCTCCACTGTGCTCTCACTGTCGCCCTTCTAACAGCGATGGTCTGCAGGAGGGTGGCAGGCCACTGCTGGAGGAGACTCAAGCCCTGGCCCTCATCTGTGATGGACTCGGCTGGTAGGCACAGCAGTGTCCGGCCGGTGACTAAGCTGACAGGAAAGGTTTGGGTGTGTTTGTCACCGCTGACATGCATGAGACTTGGTGGCCAGTGTAGCAACGTCGGGAAGTGGCGCCTTTAAGAGAACTAATTTCTTTCTATGGAGACTTGATTAATTCTCTGAGGTGGGCTGTCATAAAGTGGTTTCACAGCTTGTCTCCCTCGTCTCTGTGACCACATCACCCATGCTATGACACAGCATGAGGGACCTGGCTAGATGTAGCCATGTGATCCTGGACTGTTCTACCTCTAAAACTGTGAGCTAAATAAACACCTTCTCTTTTTTAATGATCTAGTCCCAGTGATTCTGTTATAGACACAAACAGACAGAACAAAACAACAACAACAACACCCAGGCCAGTAACACCATCGTAACCACCATCTAGACTGAGGGCTGAGGCACAGGTAGCGTGGGAATGGAAAGAAGGAATGGAGAACTCTAGAGGGTGACGGAGACCCAATTTAGAGCTTTTTAATCCTGAACTTAGCACCACAGACTTAAGAGCTGTCCAAACAGCTGGACTAGAAAACACCGTTAACTTCCTACCTCAGAACTGTGTTGCCACTGATAGGCCTACCTTTCCTTACTAAACACTGAGCAGCTGGAAGCATCTGTGTGGAAGATTCATCCTGGCAGGGTCAGTTTCACAGCAGGCTGACACTGCCCACCTTTTCCACCCACTGGGAAACAAATCCATGTTGGCATTCAAAGTCAGTCTTGTCTGTCCTAGTCACAAGACAAGAGTCATGAGGCTCCCCTTTAACGAGAGAGGGAGAGAGAGAGAGAGAGAGAGAGAGAGAGAGAGAGAGAGAGAGAGAGAGAGAACACAGAGATTATAACAATTTTAAAGAAAAACAGTTATAATGGTCCTATTGTATGCTCCCAACATCAAACTCAAAATTCCATGACAAACAGGGGCTCTGCCGAGCCCTTTATAAACTCTTCAGGTGCAGCTAAGTGAAAGTTTTCATTTCAAACCTTTAAGAACGGTTTCTGTTAATCCTCCAATCGCATTGTTATTGTTTAAGTTCCTATTAAATGTGAATGTTGAATTCCAACTCTTCAAGTCCAGCAGTGCCCTCTGACCACTTGTCACCAAGGACCAGAACTGGCCGTCTTCAGCTTCGTTTGTATCCTGAAGGTTCTTTTCAATTCTCTTTGTACTGATTTTTCTGCCATTAACTATCTTAGTAGAAGTTGATATTGATTTGAAGTTGTCTATCGCTCTGCCGCCAGACAATGTGGAAGAGAATGAAATGATGTCCCTGTGACCTAGTGACCCACATTGAATGAAGGCCACCTCCAGAAGATGAAAGTCATGCAAGGCAGAGGAAAAGCCCCTCAGATCTCAGCTTCTGCCCCTTGGTTCTCACCCATCAGATAGGTCTTCACAGGAGTCAAATGAAAATAGATCCCTTCCACCAAAACATGTCCTCAGATCCTCACCTGGCTTCTAGAAAGTGAGGCCAAACCCAGGCAACTGGTGGCCTTTGCCTCCACCACTAACAGGCAGTCCTTCGTGATGTTTGTCACCAATGGAGTTTTTAAATCCTCAGGTGGGGCGCATCTCTGCACCCTGGAGCTTCATAGTAATCCACATGTTCTAACAGACTGATAGAACAATCCAAGGATGCAGTGGCCTGGAGAAAGAAGATGGGTGGCCTCATGGAAAGCTGCTGCTGGTGGAGGCAAGTCCTGCCTATCTATCTATCTATCTATCTATCTATCTATCTATCTATCTATCTATCTATCCACCTATCCACCTATCTATCTATTTATTTATTGTGTGTGGTCAGAGGACAATTCACAGGAGTTGGATCTCTCCTTCAACCAAAGGGGTCTATGCCTCCCACCTTCAGGCTTGGCCTAAAGTGCCTTTATCCACAAAGCCATTCTGCCAGCTGGTTCAAAGGTAGATCTTCTCTTTCCTCCTGGGTAGGATCTTACGGCACTACTTTGAGATTTGCTGGCTTAGGGAGCAGTCACAGATTTCGATACCTGCTTTGCACTGACTTGCCAGGATGAGAGCTGATGTGAGAGAAGAGAGAGAAGGATCTGCAGACACAAGACACATTTGTACCATTGCTCCTGGTAGCTCATCAGTTATGGAGTTACAAATGCCTACTTGCCTACTTGCAACCCCAATGCAATTGGCAGCCATTTTCAGACTTCCATTATGTAGGTGGACACTCTGGGCCTTCCGATGTGCACTTTTTCGGCTGAGGTGGCTAGGGCTCAGAAAACAGTAGTTCCAACCACAGGTCTCCAAAGCTAGCTTTCCCTCTGTCTTTCTGACTCTCACCCCTATCCCCACCCCTGAGTCAAGCTGCAACAGAGCAGAGTTCCTCTTCCCCAAAGGGGGCCGGAAAAGCCAGAACTCCTTTCCCCCAAAGAGAGCTCTAAAACAAAACAAACAAAAAATTACATTAGCATTTCTTCCATTTTTCTGTGTACCAGTTGGCCATAAAGAAATGAAGATCCTTGCTCCAGAAGGGTCTTGGAAGCAAGAGATGCGGCAGAGCTGAAGCCAAGAGGACCCAGAAGAGGCCTTGCTTGGTTCCCCCTGCCTCCACTCGGGGCTCCTTGTGTCCATCCTTTTCTAGGTGGCTGTCCCTGCTTCTTGAAGTGTCAGCGTTAGAAGCAAGAGTCCAGTGGGGGTGGCCTGGTCTGAAGGCTCCAGAGTCACACAAAACTGTGACAACTGTCCTTTCCCTCATTAGCTTGTTTCCGGCAGAAGAGGGGTCCCCTCCGATCCTACTCCTGCAGGTCCATAGCATGAAGCCCTGGCTTGTTCAACTTCCGGTTCCTCAGACTCTTAGCGCTTCCCCCATAGTTTTTCAAAAACCTGTTTTGTTATTTTTGCTGCGGATTGGTTGTTTACATTGTTGCTGAGCACAGGACTGGAGTGCTGGACAGTGCCCCAAGCACAGGAACGCTGGCACACAGCCCTAATACAGAAAAGTTTATTCCTTGTTAGTACTTAACCAAGTGAAATGTCTTTAAGTAGAAAGATTGTGCTATTGTTGTCTCTTGCTATAACCTATGTTGACCACAAACTCACAGTAATCCTCCTGCCTCAGTCTGGGATTACAGACATAAGCCATCAGGACTGCAAAGGCTATGTATCGATCAGGTGATTAAAAATGTGACAGATTCCTAATTTGCCTATTCCCCATGAGCTCAACCCCTGCCCCCATGAGTTCAGCATTCACTAATTAAGTCTTTGTGGCAACATCATGAGGAAAGTCACCTTGAGTAAAGGGGATTGGATGTATGTGGAAGAACCAGGAAGATCGGAGGACGGGTGTGCGTGCGTGCGTGCGTGCGTGCGTGCATGCGTGTGTGAAGAGGACACTCGCTAACCTGTTGGTCCCAGCAGGGATGGCAGAATGGGAACCCCAGCATCTTGACCTCCAACACCCTGCCACAGCTCCACCTTGACCAGGTTCCTGCAGGCCAGTGCTCCTCAACCTTCCTGATGCTGTGACCCTTTAATACAGTTCCTCCTGTTGCAGGACCCCCAACCATAGAATTATTTTCATTGCTACTTCATAACTGTAATTTTGCTACTGTTAGGAATCCTAATGTAAATATCTGTGTTTTCCAGTGGTCTTAGGCCACCCCTGTTGAAGAGTCGTTCGATCCCCAAAGGGGTTGTGACCCACAGGTTAGGAACCACTGTTCTAGGCTCTTAGCCAGATGATAACAAATGAAAACTGGCTGCCAGTTCCTTCAGAATAAGCATTCTTTCCTAGAGATGTCACACGAGGGTAGGGCTCTCTCCCACAAAGAGACAAGAAGGTCGTGAGAAGTGGCAGAGGCATGCTTATTGAGAAGTGGGTAAGGGGCTTGCCACCGAGCCCGACAAACCTGAGTCCCCGGAATGCACAGTTGAGGAAACTGATTCCTGCAAGTTCTCCTCTGACCACCGCGCATAGGTGTGCACTCTTGAACACATGCATTGACACAACACACACACACACACAGGCAGATAGACAGACACAGATAGATAGATAGATAGATAGATAGATAGATAGATAGATAGATAGATAAGCAAATACATGTAGTTTTGTAAAGTGGGCACTCATGAGGTCTTTATTTTCTAAAGACAGAATTTTCTTTCTCAGATGGGGACAGAGAGATGGGATCGGCCCACACGGCAGCTCTGGGTCACTATGGGCCCTTTATTGGGGCAGACTCCTCTCTGTTCACCTCCAGTGGCTGTGGCTGAGATGGAGAGGAAGTCCTGGCTTTCAGGATGGTGCCTGGTGAGCTTTGCTTCCTGGTTACCGGTCCCAGCCACAGCGCGCTCCCACCACCTGGTGACCACACACTTCAATTGCAAGGCCGCTTTGAAGTGTCAGAAGCAGCCTTGGGCTGAATGGCGGAGAACACCGCTAGGCTCAGGTCGTGGCAAAGAGCTGCTCGTTCTCTATCTATAGTGACTTTGAGCAGCCATGGGGTCATTCTCGTCTCTGGGTTAGAGTGCACCATGGGCATGTTCGGGAATACTTGCTAGACACTGGACGTGGCAAGAGTGAATGAGGGCACCACAGCAGGAGACCTCACGCTTCTCACCCTCCTGGGTCTCCCAAGCCGCAGAACAGCCTGGAGCTCAGCCACCCCCTCATTCTCCAAAGGCCGACTTTGGATTTGCTTTGTTGTTGGATCAGAAAAGCTAAGGAAGACTTTGAAGTAAATATATTCCTTCCTGGGAGGTGCCAAATACCCTAAATCCCCGGGTTTACTAGTTCCTTTCTTACTTTGAAACTCTAGCCTCACCCATTGTGAAGGGAAAGCTGTTAAACCATTAACACTTTAGTGTGAAGAACGTCTTAGGCACTTGCCCTAGGGAAGCTTCTAGTTTGCAGTGCTGGACGGGGATTAAGGGAAGAGGGAAAGTGGGGGAGAGGGCCTCAGGTGTGGTCTTCCTACAGTCCTGGGGCCAGGAGGGCCAAGGGAGACCCCGAGGGTACATTGTAAACCCATCACCCCAGCCTGCAGAAACACTGGTAAAACCTTGGTGAGGGCCTGCAAGACGGCTCAGCTGGAAAAGGTGCTTGTCACCAAGTTTGATGACCCGAGTTCAATTCTCCAGTCCATATGTTCGAGGAAGTCAGCCAAGTTTGCAGAGCGTCCTCTGACCTATGCACACGCACACACACACACACACACGCACGCACTCACACATGCACACACACACACACACACACACACACACACACACGCACACACACGCACACACACGCACACACACGCACATGCACACACATGCATGCACGCACCCCTTTAGAACCATAGTGGCAATTGACCGAGGGAGAGCGTATGGAGTACAGGTGCCTCTGGGAGATGTAGAGACACTCAGAGTGTGGGCTCCTGAGTGTTCCCGGAAGAGGGTACACATGAGAGTGACTGAGAAGACCAGCTTTTTCATGCGGTGGGGACTCATCCATCGAGCCCTGTGTACGTATTCTTCTTGGCCACTGCCCAGGTAGGCTCACTTACCTCAGTTCTGTTCCTGGCCTGACCCCTGAGACTGACTGAGGTCGTGGCTCTGCTTTCAAATACTGAGAATCATTAAAAATAATGGCAGGGGCTGGAGAGATGGCACAATGGTTAAGTGCATGGCTGATCTTCCAGAGGACCGGGGTTCAAATCCCAGCACCCACACGGCAGCTCACAACCATCTGTAACTCCAGTTCCAGGGAGTCTGATATCCTCTTATGGCTTCTGTGGGTATGAGGCACACATGGTACACACATACATACATGCAGACAAAACACCCACACACATAGAATAAAGAAATAAAAACAATAAAGACAGCAAAACTGTCGGAACTGATCAGTGATGTAACACTCCTGGTCACAGGCTTCTTGTCATGACTGTGTGAGAGCAGCTCCGTTTCCAATCTCCTCCGAAATCCACTACGTTCTATTTATTCCTATTTATTCTCAGTGGCCAAGGGGGAGCCACGCAGGACACATCATCATTGCAACTTTGGCATGACACTAACAGTGGATGGTTCTCCAACATAAAAC
Source organism: Peromyscus attwateri (assembly GCA_902168425.1). Taxonomy (NCBI): domain Eukaryota; kingdom Metazoa; phylum Chordata; class Mammalia; order Rodentia; family Cricetidae; genus Peromyscus; species Peromyscus attwateri. The sequence goes on along the minus strand of CABHPP010092585.1, from coordinate 33,821 downwards.
TAAACCTGCTTTCAGCCTGGTTCCCACTAACCTAAGCATAAATAGGTGCAGCTTTCACTGACTTTTTAGCTCTCCATCACCGAGGGTCTCCTATTACACAGAACAGGAAGTACGTTAAATAACTGTGTTTTCCTCCCTTGTTAATTCATTTTCTTAGGTGGGCAGATATGAACCTACAATCTTAAGAAAAGGTATCTTTTCCTTTTATGTCCCCTCATTTGCCCAGATAACTCCATCCATTGGGGTTAGACCATAACTCATTGTTGGGAAACAAATCCACCCGGAATGTGTAGGGGTGAGGTTTACTACAAAGAACTACCCATGGGACTCTGCGATCCTGCAGCACTGTCACAAGAGGACGAGAACTCCGGAAAACCTCCTAGAGGCTAAAAAGGATGCTAAGGGAGCGACATTCCTGCTTCAGACTGGAGTCCGCGGGGCTGCTCTGGGGTCCCGGTGAGCGAGCCTGTGGCCAGGAGAGACGGGCAAGGTCGCCTCTGTTGGAGAGAAGCCATGAGTTGATGCACTGAGGGAACTCTATAGAAAACTGACCTGATGCTGCGGACGGAGGGGGTGACCCCACTTTCCCCGCCCTCCCTGTCGGACCCCCAAACAGTAGGCGGAAAAGACGCTGCAATCTGGAAGGACGCCCATCCTCCTCCGTGTCCCTGCAGTGCCCTCTACTGGCCAAGAGTTTAGCATCATGGCAGCTGCTAAGGAAAAGCTTCAAGGAAGGTCCCAGGCCGGTGGGTTTCCATCGCCAGCAGCAGCGTGGTCGTGGAACGCGTTCTGAAGAGACAGGGTGTTGACAGCTGGCACAGGGTCGGCTTCTGTATACATGTTATTGACAGCCACGTAATATACTCCTTCATCCATACTCAGCTTTGGTTTTCTTGTATGAATAAGTGACTTGGTTATTTTGTTTTTTAAATTGGCTTCAATTTCCCAAGTCTCCTCTGTTTTGTTTTTCCACAGAATACTCACAGCCTCAGCCCCAACTTGGACAACATTCAGTGCCAGAACTAGTGGTGAGGTGAAGGAGCTGTGGCCACAGAAGCCTTGGTTACGATTTGAGGCAGTGGCTTCAGCTGGTCTCGCCTTGGAAGAGTCCACTGACTGGGACATTTTCTCTCCCCTCTTCTACCTCCCCGATGTGTGGATCAAGACACAACTGTGAGGCCGGCATGGCGGCACATGCCTTTAATTCCAGTACTCAGAAGGCAAAGGCAGGCAGATCTCTGTGAGTTCAAGACCAGCCTGGTCTACAGAGTGAGTTCCAGGACAGCCAGGGCTATGCGGAGAGATCCTGTCTCAAAACCAAACCAAACCAACCAACCAACAAAACCACACAACAACAACAACAACAACAACAACTGTGCAAAAGCCAGTGAGCCCAGCAACATTTGTGACACCATTCAAACCTATGGCACCACCTCTAATTCCTGAAAAGGTCCCCAGACCTTCCCTGCATTCCGTAGAAGCCATTCGGTTTGGATCAGACATTAAAATCCCTGAAAGACTGTCACTCCAGATCAGTAAACGGTGTCTTGCCAGTGTACACTGCTTTCTCTTTTGATTGGTGGTATGACTGCTCAGAAGTGTCCCTCACAGAAGCAGTGTGTGTTTTCAGCTGCCTGTCAGAACACAAAGAATTTCAGCCAGACAAAAAGCCAGTGAGTCTGTTGGTGTATGAGTTTCGAGTTCACCACTGTTGGTGTATGAGTTTTGAACACCCAGATGCGAACACAAATTTAAACACAAATGTGAGCACATTTGTGAAGTACAGCTCATTTGTGGAATGGAAACTGCTGGTTCTGAGGTCTGACAAGCTGGGGTGTAGCTTAGAGATAAGGTGTGCTGGGGACCACCACGCTGTAGGTTCAGATCTTAGCATAAAGCAAACTGCACCCTGTGGACTGCTCTCTCATCTTATATGTGTCATATGCATTTTATATTAACACATTTATCTTGCATTTTGAAATTACATGCATCATAATTATTGGTTTTCTTGCCATGCACACTTTTTAAAATCGTAAATTTATTGCATGTGTGGGGAGGGGCGTGGACATGGCCTGGCCCACACGTGGAGGCCAGAGGACAACCTGGGGAGTGGTTTTTCTCCTCCCACCATGTAAGTCCTAGGGACCCAACTCAGCCTTGGTGTCAAGTGGTTTTGCAGGGTGAGACAGGACTGGCCTGCATTGCTATACAGCTGTCTGTGTGTTGCATGCCCGTAGCATGCACGGTTACTAATTATTGCATGGGTCACAGCATTGGGACCCACCCTTCTGTGGTTTAAGACCCTACCCCATGTCTTCGCTCCCGGACACAAGCATCTGGTGCAGGCTCTGTGCTGACACTTAGTGGCCCCAGTAAATGAAGGCCAAGCTTTTTATGTTTTTTCCACGGACAGGATCTTCCCTCCATTTCCTTAAGGGATGAAATAACTTTAGTTTTCAGAGGAATGTGGGGCTGTAAATGCATTGAGATCCGGCAGTTACTAACTGCTGCGCCTGCAAAGCCCTTCTGACCAAAATAGTGAGAAAATTCGCTGTTTTCTTCAAAAAAACACAAAAGGTTGGCTTTGGCTGCTGGTCTGTATGGAATGAATGGCTTTTCCAGACAGACAAAGAAATGGTTTTCTACCAACAGTGCAGAAAGAAGGGATCAGCTGGGCTGCGGCAGGCAGACAGTCGAACGAACAGCAGTAATCCAGGGCCCCAGGCTTAAATGCGTAGAGACCATTGGAAGCCGCATTTAAAGAGGAATACAGAAAAGAGTAACCAAATATTTTAGGTGGACGAAGGAGTCATAATTCATCCATAACTAGATTCTAGAATGGCTAAACTTTGAATATAAAATAAAACAAATACATACAAGCTTAATGTACATCAGGACAAGACTCGGGGCGGAGCAGAAACTGCTGTCATGAACATGTTCCCTGCAGAGCAAAGAACGGGTCCTCAGATACAAAGGGCCAGGCATGATCAGCATGCCGCAAAGTGCTGGACTTCATTATGATTTTTTTTATTCTTTTCTTTTCATGTGTATATATGTGTGCATGTGTGGGAGTGGACATGTGTGTGCAGGTGCCAGTGTGTCTGTGTGTGTGCAGCAAGACGTTAGGTTGATACTGGGAATCACCCTCCACGATAACTCTTGACGCAGAGCTCATCTGCTGGGTAGCACTGCTGGCCAGCTTGCTCCAGGGAGTTCCTTTTTGCCTTCTCAACTGGAATTACGGGGTGCTGCTATGCCCACCTGGTTTTACTAGTCCTCGGTATCCGGACCCTTGCCTTAACCACTGAGCCATCTCACCAGCCCCTGTAGATGCTGTTTTAGAAGACTGGAGAGGATCAAAAGGGAAATCATAATTAACAAGGCGTATATAGTGTCTGTCCTGTTGAGGCTGATCATCTGCTAAGAAAGTCGGACAATAAGGAAACCAAGTAACACAGCTGCACACCATGACCTGTGCAAGGAAGGAAGAGTGGGGACCGTGAGTGGGCGGGGGGGGGGGGGGGGGGGGGGGTACTCTAAAGAGTGGACCCAGGAGAGTGCTGTCTTGGGAGGTGTCTTAGTCACTGTTCTACTGCTGTGAAGAGACACCATGGCCAGGCAACTCTTATAAAAGAGAGCATTTAATTGGGGCTTGCTTGCAGTTTCAGAGGGTTAGTCTGTTACCATCATGGTGGGGAGCATGGCCGCACACAGGCAGACATGGTACCTGAGCAGTGGATAAGAGCTACACACCCTGATTCACTGGCTGAGAGAAAGACTCTGGGCTTGATATGGGCTTCTGAAACCTCAAAGCCACCTCCAGTGACACACTTCCTCCTACAAGACCACAGTTTCTAATCCTTCCTAGGAGTGCCACCCCCCTACTCCCCCACCCCCACCTCCGGTGACCAAGCACTCAGATCTGTGAATCATTCTTATCCAAACCACCACAGGAGGTGGCACTTGGCATGGAATGTGAACCCTGACCGGGATAAACAGCCAGACACGACTGTGAGGGAGGAGTGTGTGTGTGTGTGTGTGTGTGTGTGTGTGTGTGTGTGTGTGGCATAGGGTAACGGCAGGAATGGCGCTCTCTCTCTCTCAGAAGCTGGAGAAACACGGTCGGATCCCGAGGGCATCACATGCTGTGGGTAGAGTCTGGACTGTGTTGTGTGGAAGAGTGCTTCAGAGGGGGTGAAGTGGGCGCGTCTAGGTCTGGTTGCAGTTAAATCCCTCACAGAGCAGGTGGAAGGAGCTTTGGCCTAGGATGATGCCGACTATGCACATCATTCCCACCACAGTGAGAAATGGGCAGAAATTAAGCCTCCAAGGGAAGGATGGAACTGACCGTGGCCCCCAGGGGGAAGGACTGCTTTCATCTGGTTTTCTGTGTCCCACCATACAAAGCCAGAGGCGGTTTCAGTCCATTAGACCTAGGCCAAGAAATGGAAAGGAGGCCTTCTGGGCAGAAGGAGGGCGGAGAGCTGAGGGAGCATGGGATGGGGTAGGGGCCAAGCTGCCAGTGCCTGGGGACCAGGTACAGGACAATCTCACTAGTGCACTGGCTTGGGGTATCTTGGGACCCTGAGGGACAGACCCCCTCAGCAGAGGATGGCAATGCTGGTGTACAGTGGAATGGCGTAAAGTGGCTGAGGCACACACTAGGGCTCTGGGAGATGAGGAAATCAGAGAAGCCATCTTGGCTCCAGATGGGTTCAAAAGGCCCCATGAAATGCTCTCAACATGACAGTGTCCGCATCAGTCATCCTTCTCAGAGAGGCCACCGGCAGAAGGTGAGGGAGCAGATCGGCTTGGGACCAGATACAGGACAGAGTTGGGAAGATTATGGCTGGGCAGCGCCTCCAGGGAGAGAGCTGAGTTTCTCCTTGTCCTCCCATTTCAGAATGCCCTCTCCATCCATGTCCATCACTGACTCCCACCATGCTAGGGGCTGGACACAGGGTCAGCAGAGATGCCTGTAACATCTCAACCAAGGGCCAGTGCCCTACCTGTGGTAGCTCATTTACCCAGCATGGATACGAAGTGGCCTTGGTCACACTCATTTACAAGGAAATCCTGAGGCTCCCAAGGGACAAAGGCCTAGTCCATGGTCATGGCAACCGCTGAGAATCTAGGTCAGCTGGTCCTGGAAGCCGTCCCAGAAGAACTGCCCATTTCCTCGGGGAGCAGGCTGATCCCAGCCTGTAATGCCAGCCAGCTGAGGTCAGCAAAAGGAAGAGAGGGTGTCAGGTGGGGCCAGAGACAGAATTCATTCACCAAAAGATTAGAGAGAGAGTGTGTGTGTGTGTGTGTGTGTGTGTGTGTGTGTGTGTGTGTGCGCGCGTGTGTACAGAGCGAGGCAAGGCTGCTCCTGCCAGGGAAGGGAGCAGGCGCTACAGGATGTGACTGGAGGGGAGCTTAGAAACCGCACCCCATGTATGCAAGCTCCCAGCCACTGCTCCTCTCTCCTGACCCAGGTGTGGTAGCTGTCTCTCTCTGTCCCTGTCTCCCAGTCCTGCCTCCCCCTGCTTCCTATCCGCTGAAGGGGACAGTTAAGCCCTGTCTGGGAAACTTTAACTGAAAGGAGAGACAATAAGATGAACAGATTCAACCACATAAAAATCCAGTCTTCCAACCTTTTATGGACTGAGTGCTTGTGAGCCCCAAATTATCATATAAAATCTCTACCCCCAAAAGGATAGGTTTTTTTTTTGTTGTTGTTGTTTGGTTTTTTCGAGACAGGGTTTCTCTGTGTAGCTTTGTGCCTTTCCTGGAACTCACTCTGTAGCCCAGGCTGGCCTCGAACTCACAGAGATCCACCTGCCTCTGCCTCCCGAGTGCCGGGATTAAAGGCGTGCGCCACCACCGCCCAGCCCAAAAGGATAGTTTTTAAAGATGGGCCTTTGGAAAGGTCGTTAGGGTTAGACAGGGTCATGAGGACCTCATGACAGGATTCAGATTCCAAGAAGACACACAGAGTTCTCTCTGATCCCACCATGGGAGAGCACAGTGCTGAGCAGTCAGCAAGGCAGGAAGGGGAATTCACTGGAAGCCTACAGCCTGACCACAGACTTCTCTACTGCACAACTGCAAAAAAACATGGTTTCCTAATGTTTAAGCCTCCTGGCCCACGGCATTTTGTTATGGCAGCTAGATCAGATTAATATAATACACAGACAAAGAAAGTTAAAAACCAGAAACGTGGGAAAAACTATTAACAACATTGGATAGCAGAAAACTTGTCCCATAACTCTAAAATTATCGAAATATTTTAAATCAGCTGGAGAAACACCAATGTCTCAACAGACAAATGAGCAGGGGAGATTGAGGACAGGTATAAAAGGGAAGTCGAGGAAGGCAGGAGGCAAGGAAGGAAGGAAATGGGTTCTCCAGAGCTGCAGGAGTCCTGGACTACAGCCACTAATTCATGCCTGTGAGACCATTTTTGACTTCTGACTTCTAGGACTGTAAACATAATGAATTTGTAGGTTTTTAAGTCCCAAACTCTGTGGAAGTCTGTATAGTAGTAATGGGGAATTAATACAGTTTCTAGGAGAAGGAGGAGGGAATGGAATTCATCCTTTTCAACGGTGTACGCGGAAAGGGTTAGAACCATTGATTCCACAGCTCACACACACTGTTGACAGAAGTGTGCATTCTCTTGAAGACTGCCATTTGGGAATGTTTCAAGACTTCTGTTATTTATTTATTTACGTACGTACTTACTATTTATTTATATTTTAGTTTTTGAGGCTGAATTTTGATCCTCCTTGCCTCCGCTTGCCAAATCCAGCATTACAGGCATGTGCCACTATGCCTGGCTGTAGTAGTTTCTTAGTTCCCTTTCCTGAAGCTGTAAAAAAATATTTGACAAAACCAACTTAAGGGAGAAATGGTTTGTTCTGGCTCAGAATTCACAGATGCAGTCTGTCATGGCAAGGAAGTCAAGTTGAAGCCAAGAATGAGGCAGCTGGTCATGTCATACCCACCGTCAGGAAGCCGAGATGAACACTGCTGCTGCTGAGCGCAGTCCGGGTTGCTGGCCGGGGAATGGTGCCACCCACAGTGAGCAGGTCCTCTAATCTCAATGTCACAGTCAAGACAACCCTCCACAAGAGTGGCCAGGCTCATCTCCCAGGCAAGTACAGTCTGTCAAGCTGACAACAAACATATCACAGCTAGTGTGGACCAAGTCTCTCAGTGTGCATATTCTTTGGTGGCATCCTAAAGCCCTAGATGTCCAGCTGCCCTGACAATGAATCTCTCTTTGCACCAATCAGGGGTTGCTGGAGCCAGGAAGGGCAGGAGCCCTGCTGCTTCCCTCCTGCAGGAGCTTCTCCAGGGCTTCTGTGACACAGTGAGAGCCAGTACGTTACAAGACTCGCTGCACAAAGGAACAAGACTGGATACTTACCGTCACCTACACGCCTCCTCAAACAGTGACTTAGCCAGACAGAGAGGCTGTCCTCACTGGCCATTGGGTATCTACAGTCACAATGGCAGTCACATGCAGTGCCACCTCACGTGTGTGGAAGGGCTGCTGCCAAGAAGATGGAGAGCGGCAGGCATGGCAGGACGTGAAGAAGGAGTGCCTTGTACGCGACAGCGAGGAGGAAGACTGGACGGCCATTTTGGAAGGCAGCGTGGAGGTTCTCAAAAACTAAAAATAGGGTCCTGCAAATCGCTCAGCAGGTGAGGGTGTTGGCTGCCAAGCCTGCTGACCTGATACCAGACAGTGGGTCTTTTGTTTGATAGTCTATGGTGTCTGGGAGAGAGGCCTTGTCACCCCATTATAGGGGACAATGTCAACTCCTCTTATCTGTGCGTGTGCATGTATTTAGGAAGCGTCTACAGCCGTGGGTTTCCATACGGTGTTTCTAAGGACTTCAGTGTCAAGCTGTCCCTTCTCACATGCTCTCCTCTCTCCAGCCCTCCCAAGCTCACCTCACCTAATCACTTCTGTTCTACAATTCCTCTTAAGGAAAATGGTGTTCAGTGCCCACCGGGTTAGTGACAGAGGCTTGCCGGCAGAGCTGAGTGTGGGTAAGATAGGCAACCTCCACCCTCCTGCCAACGCCAAGAATGCATTGTAGGGGCTGGAGAGTTGGTTCAGCAATTAAGAGCATGTTGCTCCGACATGGCAGCTCACAACTGCCTGGGATCCCACTTCTAGGGGCTCCAGACCTGCAGCCAAAACACTCATTCACATAAAATAAAAATAAGTCTTGAAAAAAGTGTGTTGTGGCTGGTGGAAGGACAGCTGCTGTCTGGGGCCCTGACCTTGCCGCGTTCACTCTGGGCTCCCTTCTTACATCATCCACATCAGGCTCATACTTTCTGGTTTGATTAGTCCAGGACACCACATGACATCTTGCGAGTTTCTATAAATTCTACTTTTACAATTGTGCAAACTTGCCATTTGAGATTGCCATCTGTTTTCAGCAAGAGTTCTGACTAATGTACAAGTTATACAAGTGTTTCCTCTTTGGCGCTCTCTCTCTCTCTCTCCCTCCCTCCCTCCTATGAGGGGACATGGAGAGTGATGCTTTTCTTCAAAGTGTCTTGAGTCATATTTAATTTATTATTATCATTATTATTATTATTAAAGACAGTGTTTCTCTGTGTAGTCCTGACTGTCCTGGATCTCGCTCTGTAGACCAGGCTGGCCTCGAACTCACAGAGATCCACCTGCCTCTGCCTCCTGAGTGCTGGGATTAAAGTCGTGTTCCAGTACACCCAGCTTTGAGTCATACTTAAAACCCTGTTTTTCCCATAGACTACACAGCAGGTGTGTCCATCCACAAATACAAGCACTAAAAATAACATGTTTAGCATTTTCTCATCCAGCTTAAGTCTATTTTGCACATTCATCCCCCCACCCCATTCTGTGACTAAGCGATAGGACACGCTTCTGGTTTCAGGGCACAGAGCTAGGATTCCATCTGGAGAGGTGATTTCCTTTGGGTGTGGATGTGGAACAACTACATCTCACACACACACAAGACTACACACATGTACACACTCACACATGTGTACACACATGTACATACACGCGCATGCATGCACACACACACATGCATGCACACATTGCTGCTGGAACCATAAACTGCTCTGGCTTCTTCAGAAAACAGTATTAGACTCTATCAAAGTTGAACAGATCCTGATGCCTACACATCTCTGATTCTATGTTATACAACTTCCTCAAAGTTTATTACACACACACACACACACACACACACACACACACACACACACACACACACACACTTAGGCACTTATCTTAAATAGTTCCTTAAAACATCCTGTCTCCTGAACTTGGAAGCCACGGCCCTCCTCCTCCTCTGCAGGAACGGGGCCCCACCCAGTCCTCGGAGCCAGAAGGAAAAACAGACGAGGAACCAGCAGCGCGAGGAGGCGGGGAGGAGGAGACAGCCACTCTCGGACTGTTGACTGTTCTCAGCCGGTGGACGCGTGTCACCTGTGTGTCAGAAGCAGTCATGTGACGCTCACCCCAGGATCCCTGCACGTCCTGACAACTGGTGTGCGCCTCCAATGCAGGGCCAATGGGCCTCCGGCCAGCTCGTGGGACCTCTTGCATTGGAGACAACACTTCTAGAGTTAGAAGGTTTTTTCAGCATCGTTTTAAGCCGGAGGTTCCAGGTGATTCACGTACCAAGTGTCGCAATGGAGAACATGAAAGAATCGGTTTTTCCCAGCCGACTTGCCAGGGCTGCACATACAGTTTTCTGCCGCTAGATGGCTCTGGACCTCACGGTGGCGCAGTAATGAGGCTTGTGCCTATTTATACAGACACATCGCAGACCCTCCTGTTAGTTTCATAACCCTCTTACGTAATGCCGGCTTACCAGGGACCGTGAATCACCGCTCGGGAGATGGGTGGAAGGACCCTCAGGACGCGATGTCCCTCGCATAAGACTGGAAGTAAGAGAAGGGTCTGTCCCTGAGTGACCAAGCAGAATCCAAGACTCCAGAATTTGTCCCTGGAGAGGCCAGAAGGATGAAAACAAAGAGCAGCTGCCTGGAGCATGTGACAGCTGGATGCTGGGGCAAAGTCATCCTCCTCTTAGGTCCGAACGATGCTTTCTCCCAGCAGCCGCTCCCTGCCTGCAGGCCCTCTTCGTTCCAATCACTTCTGGCCACCCCCAGGGACCCAAGGACCAGCAAAGCCAAGGAATTCTCCCCACGCCGCCAGGGAGCTGCACCAGTCTGTTTCCTAGGGCGTTTTTTCAAGGGCACCAACCACTCTTTGTGCGGTCCACAAAGAACTATGACCAGCAGTTCGCACACAGTAGGTGGAAACGGGGTTTGACAGAAAGTGTCAGAAAGGCTGATGAAGAAATCGCTTATAAGTTTCTGGACCTTTAAAAAAAGGGGGGAAGGTTAACTTTCTCTTAAATCCTACCCAGTGCGGTGGGAGGGTTTTAAGACTGAACTCCCATTAAGACTGTCTGGATTCAATGCCAGCCTCAGTGGCTACTAGCTGCTGTATGACGATGGGCCAGGGATCTTTCCACATCTCAGTGTAGGCCTCTGTGAAATTCAACAATATTAAAACCTATTTCATGATTAGTCCCGAAGATAAAGTCAGTTGATGTCACAGAGTGAGAAGTATGGCTCATGAGGCAGAGCAGGCACTCCGCGTGGCTGCGTGAGAGTCCCTCCAGAAGACCCAGTGCAGGACCTTGTTGCCTAAGAAGCTCAGTGTCTGTCTGCGGAGTGAGGAGAAAATACTTTCTCCCCAGGGTTGGCATGGAGGTGGCGAGGCAGGAAGCGACCATGAACATTAACTACAGTAGTCCCCACTGTGGATAGGCCTAGCCTTATGTGGCTGTGCTGTGGGCGGGGGTTAGGAAACTGCTACTGTACAGTCAGCAGCTCCACAGTCAACCAACCATGCACTGAAAGAGTAGCTCGGCCCACTGTGGTGGTGTCTGTATGGAATACGTGTGGACTTCTTTTTCTCATCACTCCCTAGACAATGCAGAGTAACAAGGACTTATGTAGTGTGCACACTGTGCTGGGGTCATAAATGATCCAGAGGCTATCTAAAGTGCACACACCTGGGCATATCCAGCCTTCTCACATTGCAATGCCATCTCCTTTACAAAGTTTGTGGACAAATGAGTTTAAAACAAATCACGCATGTGCATGTGCATGAGCGCGCACACACATACACACATCTCATCATTTTAAAGTTTTGTGATGGGCTGTGTTCATAGCTGTGCTTGGCCCTAGGGGTACACACCCGAGATGTTATAGGTTTGCTTTAGTTAACTTTCCATCCCTGAAACCAAGTACTTGTAATAACAACCTAGGGAGAAAAGGATTCCTTTGCTCATGATGTCAGAAGTCTCTGGCCATGACCAGCTGGTTCCATTGCTTTGAGTTTGAGGCTAGGTGATGATGATGATGATGGTGGTGGTGATGATGATGATGGTGGTGGTGGTGATGATGATGATGGTGGTGGTGGTGATGATGATGGTGGTGATGATGGTGGTGGTGATGATGGTGGTGGTGGTGATGATGATGATGATGGTGGTGGTGATGATGATGATGATGGTGATGATGATGATGTTTGTAGGCTAGTTTGTTGCAACTCTGGGGGAAAGGTATCCTGACTGTTCAGGAGTCAGGCAACACCTTGAGCTGCTAGGATAGCTCTGGCAGCTGGAGCTGCAATGGGACAGCTCATCTCTGGAGGGAAAGGTATCCTGACTGTTCGGGAGTCAGGCTCTACCTGGTGTGGTGGGGGTTGGTCTTCCCGCAGGATATAGCAATCCTGCTCCTCTCCTGGAGAGTCTCTACAGCTGAGCTTTGCTCAACTCCCACTTAAGGGGGCTTCCTGGCAGAGCTCTGCTTCTTCTCCGGCCTAAGATGTTGCTTCTTTTGCTTCACTCTGTGAAAGGGGAAACCCCAGCAGAAATGTCGCAATCTCCTCTGGTTCTGGTGAAAAGTTGTTACTTTTTCTGCTCCACCTGGCTCAGTCCCCCAAGGGACGTCTCAGCAAGGTTCTTCTGTTCAGCTCCCCCTTGCTCAGCCCCCCTAAGGGAACGCCTCTGCATGGTTTTTTCTGCTCGGTCCACTAAGGTGAATGAAGATCTTCATACCCAAGACTCTTTTGAGAAAGAGATTTATTTGGTAAGGAGGAGTCCAGGAGAGTGGCTGCCTCTACCAGGGTGGAGAGAACAGCCCATAACTGAGCAGGCAGGGTGGTTTATATACGATCTCTTGGGGGCAGAGTTTCTCCAGGGAAAAGTTTTTCTGCACAGGGATTGGTTAGTTTTGTGGGTTAGGGGCAGAGATGGCCTTGATTCAGAGCCAAATTGTGTTTCTTTCACTGGCCTTTTTTTAGCTTTTTGACTCCAATTCTTAGGCCAGGGCACATTTCTTTCACTGGCTCTGATTCTAGGGACCAAGAGTGTTTCTTTGGCTCTGGTTTCAGAGTCAGGGCATGTTTCCTTGGTTCTGGGTTTGGGGATAAAGTGTTCATTTCTCTGGCTCAGGTCCCAGATCCCTGGGTGTGTTTCTTTCCCTGGTTCTGGGTACCAGGGTCAGGGTGGGTTTCTTTAGCCAGCCCCTTTTCCCTACGATGGTGATGATGGTGATGATGGTGATGATGGTGGTGATGATGATGGTGATGGTGATGGTGATGGTGATGATGATGATGATGATGATGGTGATGGTGGTGATGGTGATGATGATGATGATGATGGTGATGATGGTGATGATGATGATGGTGGTGATGGTGATGATGATGGTGATGGTGGTGATGATGATGGTGGTGATGGTGATGGTGGTGATGGTGATGATGATGATGGTGATGATGGTGATGATGGTGATGGTGATGGTGATGGTGATGATGATGATGATGATGGTGATGGTGGTGATGGTGATGATGATGATGGTGATGAGGATGATGATGATGGTG
>CABHPP010092585.1:1819-20772 GCA_902168425.1 Peromyscus attwateri | reverse complement strand
GATGATGGTGATGATGGTGGTGGTGATGATGATGGTGGTGGTGATAATGATGATGTGGTGATATTTTACTTGTGCTCTAACAAATAAAGTTTGCCTAAAAATCAGAAGGAGGAGCTAGCCACTAGTTAAACATAAAGGTCTGGAGGTCTGTACAGACAGACAAGGAAGTGACAGAGCTGAGCAAAGAGAGGAAGTGATAAGGCAGGGTGGAGAGAGGAGCTCGCTCTCTTTCAGCAGAGGATTTCATAGGGATAAGAACTGGTGTATTGCTGCCCTGTCTCTCTGATCTTTCAACTTTTACCCCAATATCTGGCTCTGGGGTTTTTTATTAATAAGACTGTTTGGCAATTTGTGTTACATCTGGTGACCCAATGTTTGGTCAAAAAAAAAAAATGTTGCTTGCCTTGGCCTTGCAGGTCCCAGCTCAGCTTCATGTGGGCTGGAGTATCTTTGGCTTCTTCTCTCCTTGTGGGTTGTGAGCTCTGGACCCCCATCTGAGACTGCTACCACACTAGGTAGCTGCCTTGAAACTCTCTCAGGCTTCTACTGCCCTACTCAGAAGCAGCCAGCCTTGCATCTGAATCGTCATTGTCAGCAAATTTGGTGAGTCAATTAAGATTTTTTAAAGGGAAGAATTAGTTAAAAGAGAATTTTTTTCCCACATTAAAAAAGGGGAAACATTTTTTCAATTGAGGGAATTTGGTCTCTGTTTGATAATTTGGTCTGAAAATGGAACAATTAAATGAGAGGATAATGTTGATGGGATTTACCTATCATCAATTATAAATATTATTTGTTTAATAATTTTTGTTTTATCATTTAAAAGTGGTTAATATGAGTGCCAAGATAAAAGTTTTAGAAAAACTTGTTAAAACAGATCATAGAGAAATTCAGACCCAGATAGAGGAATTTAAAGGTGAACCTATCTCAGCATTGCATTATACAGTTACAGAGAAACAGCCTAAGACTTTCAAGCAGCCAACCTTAATCTATCTGGTAACCTTACAGGAACTGCCAAATGCTCAAGGCTGTGTAGGTGCTGAATGGACTCCTGGGCAGATGCTAGATCTGAGGAGATTCAAAGAGGCTATAGTGTCATATGGTATGCATTCTCTGTATGTGAAGCAAATGTTAAACTCATGGTCAACTTGTAATAGAATTGTCCCTCAAGACTAGAAAGTTTTGGTTACAGCTGTCCTAGAAGCTGGTCCATAGTTACAATGGAAGACCTGGTGGAAAGATGAGGCTAAGACCATTGAACAACAATGTAAAGCTAGAGGTATGGATATTTCCCAAGATCAACTTCATGCTGATATAAAAAGACAATCTTTATATGATGACCACAACCTAATTTTATGCTGAATGGTAGCCTTGAATGTTTGGGACAGAATTGAAGAACTAGGAAAGAAAATTGAGTCATTTACAAAATCTATACAAGGCTCAAAAGAAACCTTCATGGATTTCTTACAAAGGCTGTCTTCAGCAGTAAAAAGAATAATACCAAATTCAGAAGCTAGACAGATAATAACTGAATCTCTGGCTTTTGAAAATGCTAATGCACAATGCAAAAGGATAATTAGGCCATTAAATGCAAGATCAGCACTCTTGGAGGATTGGATCAGGAACACATGAATATTGGATCTCATGACCATGATGATGCTTAGCTAGGAGAGGTGATTTCCAGAGCTTTGAAGAAAAATAGTATTGTCAAGTGTTTCAATTATGGTAAACAAGGTCACCTAAAAAGGGACTGTAAACAGGATATTCCTAGAAACAATGTTTTTTCAAGGAATAATCCCAACAGAATTTTCCTCCCTTCTGGAATATGCAGAAGGTGTGGTAAAGGCAAACATTGTACTAATGTGTGTAAATAAACAAAGGACAGACAAGGTAATCCTTTGCCTTTGCCATTGGGAAACTTCCTGAGGGGCCTCTCACAGGCCCCCATGATAAATTCAGTTCAATCCTTTCTTGCAATCATGGAAGAAACCCCTTCCCAGAGCAATTAAATAACCTAAGGCTTATTGTAAAAAACTATACTGCTCAGGGTGATTGAACAGATATAGAAGAGAGAACAAAAAATTTGGGAGAAACCATAAAGCACAGTTTTTGGCATACTTCTATAAGTGAACAAAGACCAAAATTAATAGTACAAATAAATGATAGTCTCATTGAAGGTCTTGTAGACACAGGTGCATACATAACAATAATTGTACCAGAATCTTGGCATCCAAATTGTCTTCTTCAGAAAGTAAATGTCCAGCTTTTAGGGATTGGAACATTATCTCAAGTGAAATAGAGCACAAGATGGGTCAAATGTATAGCGAAAGAAGGACAGAGAGGAAAATTAAAGCCATATGTGGCTATTATAGCTATGAATCTATGGAGACATGATTTATTACAACAATGGAATACCCAGAAATAAATCTCAGAAATAAACCATAAACTAACATATGTTTCTGAGAAAAATATTAGAAGGTAGTATAAAGAACAGTCACCAGCCATCCAGATTATACAAGAACAGGGTACAACAACTGCTGATCTTTCAAAGATACCACCAGCCCTACCTTTAAAATGGTTAACAGACAAGCCTGTATGGGTTCAGCAATGGCTTTTAACAAAAGAAAAACTACAGGCCTTAGAACAGCTGGCACAAGAGCAGTTAAATGCTCAGCATACTGAAGAATCAACCAGCCCTTGGAATTCTCCTGTATTTGTTATTAAAAAGAAATCTGGTAAATGGAGAATGGTAACAGACCTTAGAGCAATTAACAAGGTAATTTAGCCAATGGGCTCTCTACAGTCTGGAATTCCTTTGCCTACTCTGTTACCTAAAGGATGGCCTCTTATAGTTATTGATTTAAAAGACTTTTTTTTAATACCCTTACAAGAAAAAGACAGAGAAAAATTTGCCTTCACAGTACCTACTTATAATAATTCCCAGCCAGTCAAGAGATATTAATGGAAGGTTCTCCCACAGAGAATGTTAAATAGCCCAACCCTGTGCCAGTATTTTGCATGACAGCTATTGGAAATCATACATAAACAATTTCCTAAATCTATACTTTACCATTACATGGATGACATTTTACTAGCTGATTCAAATGCAATTACATTAGAAAGAATGTTTGAAGAAATAAAGAAAATTTTGCCTTGTTGGGAGATACAAATTGCTCCTGAAAAGATACAAAGAGGAGATTCTATTAATTATTTAGGATATAAAATAGTTCTACAAAAAATTAGACTCCAAAAGGTGCAAATTAGGAGAGATCGATTATGGACTCTTAATGACTTTCAAAGATTATTTGGAGACATTTCTAGTCTACAGACCGCTACTGGGGTAAAAAATGATGAACAAAACCTTAGAGGGTGACAAGGACTTAAATAGTCCAAGAGAATTATCAGATGAAGCTGAGAGAGAATTGGCTTTGATGGAAAAGAAAATACAGGATGCACATGTGGATCGTTTGGATCCTAAGCTTGATTGCATTTTGGTTATTTTACCCTCAAAGCATTCTCCTACAGGAATTTTAATGCAGAGGGAAGATATTGTATTAGAATGGATATTTCTACCAAATAAACAGAGTAAAAAATTAAAAACTTATGTGGAAAAGATCTCTGACTTGATTTTAAAAGGAAAATTGAGACTTCATCAATTAGCAGGAATAGACCCAGCAGAAATTGTAGTACCTTTAATGATGAAATTGACAAATTACAGACAGAAAGTAAACCTTGGCAAAGAGCTTGCAGTAATTTTTGGAGCGAGATTAACAAAAAATATCACAAAAGTAATTGAATTAAACATATAATGAAAGCTAACTGAATCCTGACTTGAATTGTTCAGGAAATACCAATATCTGGAACCCCTACATTTCATACAGATGCACACAATCAAGGAAAGGCAGGTTACAAATCAGAAAATGTAAGTAAAGTAGTTCAAAGTCCTTATAATTCTGTCCAAAAATCGGAATTATATGTCAATCTGATGGTATTAATGGATTTTTGGAACCTCTCAACATAGTTACTAACTCTCAGTATGCTGAAAGATTGGTTTTACATATTGAAACTGCAGAATTTATCCCTGATGAGTTAGAATTAACTTCATTATTTATTCAGTTACAAGAAATAATCAGGAATAGGAAGCATCTGTTATATATAACTCACATCTGATCCCATACTGGTCTGCCAAGCCCTCTAGCACAAGGTAATGACGAGATCAATAAATTATTGATAGAAAATGTGGTAGAGGCCTCAGAATTTCATTAAAAACATCATGTCAATAGTAAGAGTTTAAAAAAGGATTTTTCCATAACCTGGCAACAAGCCAGGGAAATTTTAAGGAAATGTTCTACTTGTTCTTTTTACAATCAAACTCACTACTAGCAGGATGTAACCCAAAGGGTACTCAGAGGAATGAAATCTGACAGACAGATGTGTTTCATTTTGTAGAATTTGGAAAATTGAAATATGTACACCACACCATTGATACCTAGTCAGGATTTCAATGGGCAACTGCTCTGAGTTCTGAAAAAGCTGATTCTGTAATCACTCATTTGCTAGAAGTTATGGCCATCATGGGTATACCTGCACAAATTAAAACTGACAATGCTCCAGCATATTTCTCTGGCAAAATGAAACAGTTTTTTGCTTATTACCATATAAAGCATATTACAGGTATACCACACAGTCCTACAGGCCAAGCAGTCATATAGAGATCAAATCAAACGCTAAAGGATATGCTAAATAAACAGAAAAACAAAAACCTCCAGAAATAGATGACATAATGCTTTATTAACTTGGAATTTTCTCAATGCTAATGAGAAAGGAACAACAGCTGCAGAGAGACACTGGATAATAGAAAAAACTACAGAATTAAAATCAGCCTGTATACTTTAAAGATGTGCTGACCTCAGAATGGAAACCAGGATATGTATTGCTTCAGGACGAGGTTTTGCTTTTGTTTCTACAGGAGAAGAAAAGCTATCGATACCATCAAAATTGATAAAGGTTTGATTTGAATAAGAGAGACCTCTTAATTAGAAGAGGTGATAGTTCATCAACCAGCATGACCATTCAGTTTAAATTAACTCATACCACTAACAAATGCTTTTCATTTAATCAGATATAACTTGCCAAAAGGGAACCTCCCCAAAGGTAGGGTTGGGGAAGAGTTTTTGTTTTTTGTCTTTCAGGAGAATGAAGGCTAAGGAATCTGAAGAACACTGGACAAATGAGACATCTGAAGAAAAAGGACAAGTCATCCAGAAAAAGATGTCCCAAGAAAAAGAGTAAATTGGACTATTGGTATATCACATATAAAATTTCATGTCTTCCTAAATGTTTGTTTCTACTCTTCTTTACAGACACGTAACACAAATGGTCTTTATGGAGTCCCAGTTCAATTAAAAATTAAAGCTGGCTTTGGAGTTGGAGCATGGCTCTCTCCTTCTCTAAACCCAAGCATGCTTGTTAAAAGAAAATGCAAAATCTTTGTATCATGTCAGAAGAGCCACCTGATATGGGACAGAAGAAAAACCAAAATCAAGGGACTATTCTATTGCCATTAATCTCATAATTCTTTGGTTTTATTCTGATGCCTTAAAACTTTTCTTAAGGTATGAATTTTATACCAAAATTTATAATATATATATATATATTAAACTTTTGTCATGATATTAATGGTCATATAGAGGACTAACTAATTCTAGAAAAAAAAAGGCTTCATTTAGCTTCCTGTACATGATTTCGGGTTTGAGTCTCTATCAGTTTTCTGCAGGGAACCATGACCTCACCTAACAGCAACTTTGAAGTCTCCAAAAAGATGATAGGGTCTCACAATGATGATTTCATCAGGACAATAATAATATCACTAAGCTGACAAACACCACCCAAAGATCTGCTTTGGACTAAAACTGCTCAGGACAATTTCGAGGTGGCTAGCTAAGATGATCCAGCCTCACAGACTACTGAAGCAAAGATTTGAGACAAGCCCTTCAATTTTGCATTATGCAGAGACTGGACAACAAATGATACAGCTACATCTCCCAGGACTTGACAATTAACCCAAAAGTTTTCTTTTCAGGATCCCCTAAAAATGCTGTCACCCCCAGACAGCAGGAAGTACTTTTAAGAACATGATACCCACATTCCCAAGAGGTGGAGTGGGTGGTTTTTGGTCATTCAGTGGGCTATGGATAATTGTCATTGTTTAGGATGGTTGGTTACAAGTTGTTAATTGATAATGGTCAGGAAAAAAGCTAAACCAAGAAAATTAGATTCTGGGTTCTTGTTTGAAAAAAAAAAACGGGATATAGATAAGAGGTAGATTATTGAATCTACTCTGAAAAAAAGATATAGAAATTATAGAATAAAGGGTAGATTATTGAATCTACTCTGAAAAGAAAAAAGAGAGAATATGGATATGATAAGATAAACAGGTAGATTATTGAATATACTTTTAAAAGGCAACTATTAATTTTAAATATTTTACATTGGATTGGATTTTTGTATATTATATACAAATTATGTGTATTGATACAAATTTGAGATTGATCTTTTTAGAAAATACTGTACATATATTTCTAATCTTGTTCAAGGTATTGTACCTATATAGTTCATTTAGCAATGTAATACAATTTTCTAGTCCTTGAAAGTTATTTTAAACTATTTAGGATAGTAAAGAAATGCAGATTAGTAGTTAGTTATTACAATGAGCTTGTAGTCATATTAGGTATGTTTTCAAGGTCAAGGAGAAATATATTTTAGATAGGTCATCTTCAAACACTTCAGAGATCTACAGAATATGGCATTTAAGATGTTTTAATAACAGATTTTTTCTTTTCTTTCTTTTTTTTTTTAATGACAATGAGACATGTCTGCTCCTGGTAGCACCAATTTACTTCAGAGAAGGTGATGGTCACTGAAGAAACTCCATATGGAGTTTACTTTCTTTGTGGCAAAAGTTAGTCACTGGGCAAGAAAGTGCCTTTGCATTGACTGCTGACAATATGCTGTACAAAATGGACAAGCAGGACACAAAAGAAAGGATTGCCAATCCTTGCCAAGACAAGGTAGGAAGGCCCTTCAGAAAATCCTGCTTCACAGATGAGCCTGTCAGATATGCTAGGCCTGTAGGCTGAAGATGGATGCCCCAATGTTGCAGAGAAACCTCAGGTGACTGTCCAGGCAGCCAGCTGTTTCTGTCATTTCTCACATTTTTTGGAAGTCACTTGTTTGCACTTCCGGTTTTACTAGTTAATATTATTTCCTTCTTGGGTCTCTGAGGGAGTTGAAGACTAGATAGTTATAGTTACAATTTTCCTTGTTAAGAAATTCAGAAAAGAAACTCACTAAAGAAGTGTAAAGTGTATAAGTTTGAAAGACATCAAAAGATAGTTTTTGGTTGGTAATGCAAATTAGGATAGAAGGTAATTAGATACATTCTTTTGGATTCACAAAGACAGGATAGATAATGGAGTATTTTCTCTGAATTTGTCAAATGGACTAGACATTGTTGATGTATTTATTGCCTGCATATATTGTATATAGTCATTGTACTCATTGTATATTGCTTTTCTTATATTAGTTATAAATTTATTTTTATATTAGACAAGAAAAGGGGAAATGTGGTGATATTTTACTTGTGCTCTAACAAATAAAGCTTGCCTGAAAATCAGAAGAAGGAGCTAGCCACTAATTAAACATAGAGGTCTGGAGGTCTGTACAGACAGACAAGGAAGTGACAGAGCTGGGTGGAGAAGGGAAGTGATAAGGCAGGGTGGAGAGAGGAGCTCGCTCTCTTTCAGCAGAGGATTTCATAGGGGTGAGAACTGATGTCTTGCTGCTCTGTCTCTCTGATCTTTCAGCTTTTACCCCAATATCTGGCTCTGGTTTTTTTTTTTGTTGTTGTTGTTGTTTGTTTTTTTAATTCAGAGCTGAGGACCGAGCCCAGGGCCTTGCGCTTGCTAGGCAAGCACTCTACCACTGAGCTAAATCCCCAACCCCGGGTTTTTTATTAGTAAGACTGTTTGGCAGTTGTGTTACATGATAGTGATGATGATGATGGTGGTGGTGGTGGTGATGATGATGATGATAGTGATGATGATATGATGATGATGATGATGATGATGATGATGATGATGAGAGCAAGTTAGGGAAAAGCAGTTCACTCATGGCAGAGAGAAAAGAGAGGGTAACAGGAAGGGACCAGGAATAAATAATACAGGTCCTGCAAAAGAAACCCCCATGACCCACCTTTTCCAACTAGTTAAGTGTCCATCACTTCTCAATAATAAAGTCATCAATTTATGACTCCATTTGTCTAGCCACAGCCCTCATAATCTGTCACTTCCCCAAACCTGTCACCATTATCCAAGCTATCACAACACTCACTTCCAGGATGCAGTAAGTTCAGCTGATAGCAAGGCCTTATCAAATGCTACATCACTTGATAACGAGGGACTAGAGCAATCTTGCACCACCTCGGAGGGACAGTGATGCTGGGGACCTATCTTTTCTTTAAAGCTTTGCTTTTGTATAATTTTATACAACCTTTAAGCTAGGCATGGTGGTACATGCCTTTAGTCCCAGCACTCAGGAGGCAGAGAGAGGCCAGCCAGGTTCCAGGCCAGCCAGGGCTACACAGAGAAACCCTGTCTCACAAAACCAAACCAAACATTTATCTCTTGGATCATAAAGTCCCTGAGGCTCATTGTAACTCCCTTAGAGTTATTTTAATCCTGAGGTTGGTGGTGACTGGTGAAGTCGGGTGATCAGTGTAGTCAGTTGTCACACTGGGGCAGGGAAGCCAAGAACAGGGGTGCTGGGTTGAGGGGAGTCAAGGGAACCTGGGGGCTTCTGAGGTTTTTTTCACCCTTTTCTGGTGGGTCTGGGTGTTGATGGCTTCTAAAAAGTTAACAAACACTATGAGTGCTCACTCACCCCTGTAGCTGATAGTTTTTCTGTGTCCCACCTGGCCCATGGTCAGGACAGAGCTCTCTCACCCGCCAGTCCCACAGCCGCATGGACCCAAATAAACACACACAGGCTAATATTATTTTTAAACTATGGCCATGGCAGGCTTCTTGCTATCTAGTTCTTATATCTTAAATTAACCCATTTCTATAAATCTATACTTTGCCATGTGGCTTGTGCTTATAGTACTTTTATATCTTGCTTCTCATGGGGGCGGCTGGCAGTGTCCTCTCTGCTCTGTCTTTTTCCTTCCTCTCTATCTGTTTGGATTTTCCATCTGCCTCTAAGCTGCTTTGCCATAGGCCAAACAGCTTTATTTATCAACCAATTAGAGCAACATATATTCACAGCATACAGAAAGACATTCCCCCATCACACCCAGAAAACTTGAACATCATTTTCATGACCTCTACACAGGGTCAGACAGATCTGTCCAAAGCTGTAATGAATTGTCCTTTATTAGTAGTAATGTCAGAGAAAAACTAATTGTATATCAATGAAAATCACTTGAGATTAGAGCATATGGCATTTTCTGAACTTTTTGAGCCCATTTATTAAATGTTAGCTGTATGGACATTGAAAGGTCAGCAGCAAGGAAAGACACACAAGGGATGAATGACCTAAGGCCTTTATTTTAGGGAAAACTCTGCAGGGGTGGTCTCTGTAAGAATCAAAGACCACTACCCACGTACAAGCTGGGGCTGTTACAGGGCAGAGGGATGGCATGGAGTGTAGCAGGGTCCTTGCTGTTGTTCCCTTTGGGGGTGGGGGCCAAGTAGGCGCAGAGTCAAACCACACAGACTCCGGGAGAATGTCCAAACAACAAGCTCACTTTATTCAGGAAGAGGCAAGTCTTATATACCCTCCACCCCACCCTGGGGGGAGGTCTGATGAATATGCATCAGCTGGTGTGACATGGCTGTCTCTCATTGGTCCAGGTCACCTCCAGATCATGTTTCAGCTGCTGTTGCTAAGACCATCAGGCAGACCCAGGCTGGCTCTCAGAAAGTATCTTTTTTACTTGTTTGGGCCAGCTGGCCCTCAAGCCGTTAGGGATGAGTCATCCCACATATCCACCCCTTTTTATTATTTTATAGGACATGCTCAGTGGGAGCTAGGGTGCATTGCCCTAACCTTGTTGACCCCACCTCAGGAGAGCTAGGCATAATGGACTGTGCCTGTCTTAAATTGACTTGCCAAACAAGTTCTTATGCATCATTGACTACCAGCCCTGGAAGAGCGTCAATCCTGGAGAGCTGTCTGGGTGGTGGGCTTAGGTGGTAGCCTTCTGTATCTCAGTGAGCCATACGTGCATTATCTCTCTAGGTGGACTTTGATCTGTATCTGAGAGTCAATAAAACCTGTAGGGTCGCCTTTGTGGCCGCCTTCTGTTGGTGAACCTGTTGCAGAAGATATTTGAACAAGAGAAGGATTAGTCAAAATTTTCAATCTCAAGGACATGGATGGGACCCCAGTCATTTTTATTGCGCCAGTCGAAGTCCTTTTGGTGGTGTATAATCAACCTTGTAGGGGGTAAGGCAATTGCTTAATATCTAGGGTCACATGCCAGCAATGACATGACCTTTACTAATGCCACGGTAGCAGGGCAAATCATACACTACCCCCTTTGAAGCTTCTTCTTTGTCCAAAGTCTCTTGGTCTGTTGCCCGACGCACATCTCTGGAGGGTATCCATATCAGTGTGGTGGTATTCTGGGGAAAAATGCAAGCATATCCTCGCCCCCGGGTTAATAGGGGAGCAGGGGGTTGCCATTGAAGGGTGATGGGATCCCTCCAATGCACCAATGGCAATGGTATCTCCCAAGGCAAGTAAATAAGTGTGTTGTCCAATTTGGGCTTGTATGACAGGGTTAACATACGGTCCTCGGCCTGTGAGCATCTTGAGAGAAACAGCAATGTTGTACTGTATATTAAAATGAGCCTGAGCCTCAGCCTTGTTATCATAGGCAGCTCGCCAATTAAGGAAGACCATAGGCTCCAACACAGCCTTCATCAAATGGTGCCAGTCATAATAAGTCTGTAAATGCATTGCCCATTGTTGTAGGACTTGCTCAAAATATGGTGATTCAGGACCTGATTCATTAGCAGCCTTATGGACCAAAGACAGGTCTGCAAGAGGGGTAAGTATCCATGGCTGGTTGGCCGCACTGGGGCCCACATTAACTGGAAATGCCATGGTGAGCATGTGCGGCACCATAGGTGGAACAGGCTAGGAGGTGTGCGGAGCAGTTGGCTCGGCAGGCAGACATCCAGGCAAGTCACTCTGTGGATACTGCAGTGAGGGGGTAGCTGCTCGAGGTATGGGGGAGCAGAGAGAGGGGCTGCTGGTATAGGCTTAGATGCTGCCGCAAACATTTCCTCTCTCTTTCCATCCCTTTCCTTTCCTTTACGCCTATTTCCATCCATTTCCTTTTCAGCAGAGGCAGAGGAAATATCAGCCATGGATGGAATGAAGGTGATAGATAAGTTGGTGTTATTTTGTTCCTGGCAGTGTTTATTGTGGGCCTTAATGACCTCCTCAGTAGAGGAAGACTTTAGGCCAGCGATTATAGCCAACAAAATGGGCATAAAAAACAATTGGAGGGTTACTCCTGAGGCCACTTCCTTTTCTCTGGCCAGGAACAGAACTCTCATCCAAAGATCAGGTTCCCATATGTTCTCTGAAGAGATCCATGGAGCAAGCTCCACAGCCTCCACCCAAAACCTTTCTAGTTCTGATGTTGTAGCCCAGAGCCCCTGGCAGGTTAGGAGGGACTTAAGGGCTCCAGTAGGGGCCTCTTTCCGGCAAGGGAAGAAATTTCCCATAGTGTCAGAAGGTAGGATAAACAACAGTGACTAAGGCTCTGTTTTCTGAGGGTCCAGCCCTTATAAGGAAACACCAGGCAAGCCTGAACAAAAGTATGTGCCACCCTACCGCACAGACAGATTCACAAACAAGACAAACAGAAAGAAGAAAGTGGGGGTCCCAGCATTTACCTGCTGAAGGGACCGAATTTACACAACGTAGAGGGGCCTACTCACCGAAACATACCGCTCAAGGGGGCTTCTCAACCAGCGCCGCTCATGAGTAAAGGGAGACCAACAGACCCTGTTCAAGTACCAAATTTCCCAGGTTTCCGGCACCAATGGAGGAGGTAGAAAATGACCAGTCAAAGAGTGTTAGGTAGTCTGTAATCATCTTTCCTGCCTGGCTATTACTCGGGGTTCACCAGGCAGGGAAGGCAAAAATCCAGAGAAACGAGTTACCTTAGTTCAGGAAACCAAACTATTGCATTTACGGGAATCATCATGGTTCAGTCAGAATGGAAGAGGTTTTACAAAGTGGCATGGCCCTGGCTCACAGGAATGACAGCATGCCCTTACAGTTCCAGTGTTCAGGAGGCTGATGCGGGATGATGGGAGTTCAGAGCACTCTGGGTTACTCAGTGAGTTCCAGGACAGTCTGAACTACATAGCAAGATCATGTCTAACAAAAATATCAGACATAGGAGTATATTCCTATAATCTCGGCACTGGGAAGTGGAGGCAGGGGGATGATCGGGCAACCAAAACTAGCCTCAGCTACATGAGATACGTGTCTCAGAAAGACAAGAAGACACCCCCACCTAGATTACATGCTATTGATTCCTGGTGGTCATTGCCATCCAAAGCAAGTAACTGGCGGGGACTGGTCACCAGGCAAGAGTGCTGAACAGAAAGAGCCTTGGTGAAGGGAACCTTAGTGAAGGGGACCTATCCTGTGCACTCGGCGCTATGTGGGGACATGCTTTAGGTAGACACCTCAGTGCCTGCTGCCCCACCCACACTCTGGTTTATACCCAATTTCAAGGTTGTGGCTAGGACACTGTTGATGAAAAACCCCAGATCTCATCCTGCAGGGCACAAGAGAGAGTTCACTGTGGAGCCATTTTGAGTGACCTCAGCCTGGGAACACAGGTTTAGGTTACCCCAAATTCCATGTTCCAATGTGGAAGCAGTTTCACAGGGTTTTTTATAGTTTTACAGAACAAAGGAAGTCATAAATCAAGGCAAGTTTAAAACACATTGGTGGGTACACCAGCGAGGTGGGTGCATTGAGATAGGGAAAGCTTTTTCTACAGGCCTGAGATGTTATCTGATGACGTTTGTAACTCTTGGTTTGGTGGGAACCAGTATTCTGCTAAGTTAATAGCCTCTAAGAGGTTTTTATTTATTGTAACAAAGTGTTAGTTCAGATACTGTATGGGGCAAGGCATGGCTTTCCCAGAGGGCTAACACCAGGCTAAGATAAAGTAATTAGCCTCCGAGTCTACACAACTCCAGTCTCTCCACAGTAGTAAGAATCCAATGGGTCCGTCAGTCTCTGCAGACACAGACTCCTCCCAGGGATTTTTATTCAGGGTTAGACAGATTCTTTTCAGCAATGTTTGTTCACGACACTGACTAGACAGCCCAGGTTTAAATACCAGGAGTCATTAGTACCTCTCCTCAAAGGCAGACGCCTCTATGCCCTAAGCATCTAATTGAGGAGATGAGGGAGAAAGGACAGCTGTCTGGAGGCTGAGGTCACGGAGGCTGGGAGTGGGACTCCTGACAAGGTCGGGTCGCTGTCCTGCCGGGCTTTCATCCAAATGCTTACATCCAGCCTCTCTGCAGCCAGAGCACAGCCTGGTTTTGAACACTAGGTAAGGAACAGGTTTCTGAAAGCCAAGGGGACTTCCACCCCCGAGGGAGCTCATCTTCAGGGACCATGGGATCTTTGCCATTGGCAGGCACAGGAAGCTCTCCTTAGACCTGCTGTCCTCATCACATTTGGCAACCGGATTCCCAGCATGCCCAGCAGAGGTGACACTGGGGGGTTGGTAGGTCAAGGCAGAGAGAGAGAGTGCTTGCACCAGTATGCAGAGCTGGGAATCTGCGGGTGTGACAGTTTGGAAGATTCCCTTTATCTACTGACACAGAGTGGTGCTGTCAGCAGGTCTGAGGCACAGCGAAGGCATTGTGTGGGGAACTGGAGTCAGCAGACAGGGACCTCCCACCCCCCCACCCCCACCCCCACCCTGGCCTCCGGGTGCCTGTCTTCTGGCTTCAGCTTTTGCTGATCTGACCAGCCCCTGGCTCAGAGGGGGCACTGATGGCCCCAGGGATGATCCCAGGCTCGCTGGCAGTGACAGTTTAGCAAGGTTGGAACAATGCCATGCCCCCGAGGCCCCTGAGAGCTTCCTGTGACAGACAGCAGTGAGTGTCAAAGTGTGGTCCCTTAGCAGAGGTAGTTTCTAAACTGAGAACTTCTAGGAAATGTAGCCTCAAGCCCTTCTCCAGTCCAAAAGACTCAGCAGCTGGATAAGATCCTCCCTCCCCCAGGGGAATGCAGGCTCCTCAATGGAAAAAAAATAATAAAAAAAAGTCATGACGTCTCTTCCACTGAAGGAGTTCCAAATAAAAATCCAATTGATCAACAAAGACAGCCTTTTCACTGATTTTCACCTTCACCTCTAAATGGCTGTCTGCAGGGGCTGGCCCTGTGCACAAGGCATGGTGGAGGTGCTCCTGTATGGGGTTGGAAGCCCAACACTGCCACGCAGCTGTGGGGCTTCAAGGTCTGTTTTTCCGTATGTAAAGCATGGTCGTTAATGATAACAGCACCTCAAAGGGTCATATTAATAACCGAGGAGGCCACAGAGTGCCAAGAACAGTCGCTGGCACGTGATCATTTTACAGATGCTGTGTGAGTATTAAACAAGACCAGAGGAGGGTCCTATCTCTGATGGACTACATTTCCCCAAATCCCCCTCCCTTCTACATTTGGGTTAGGGTGGACCCCAAGAGAGAGTCTCTGGAGATCCAGTCAGTAAAGTGAGGAAGCTGACTTCAGTGGCTCCACCTTTCTCTGAAACCCCCTCTGTGGCTCTCACTCCTAGACCTCATGGTCAGTGACAGAATAGCCACCAGGTCACTAAGAGCACAGGAGCAAGAAGACCACACCAGGTCTGCGGCTCCTGCTCACAACTGACTTTGTTCTTCTAGATCCTCTCCCTGGCCCCAGCAGCCCACTCTCTAGACTCCAAGCAGATCTATTACCAAGATTTTCAGCCCCAGTGAACATGGGGAGTATGGGGTGAAAATAATTTTCTCAAGCTGGGGGACAAAGGTCTTCCAAGTGCAGCACGCATCATGTGCGAGAACGTGGGGCCCCTGAGAGGGCTCAGCAGGTAAAAGCACCTGTAGCTGGAGTTTTCCTGCCTGGCCCACAGTCAGGACAAATCTTGTCACCCTCCAGTCCCGTAGCCGCTCAGACCCAACCAAGTAAACACAGAGAATGTATTGCTTAAACTGTTTGGCCTAATGGCTCAGGCTTCTAGCTATCTAGTTCTTACATATTAAATTAATCCATTTCTATAAATCTATACCTTGCCACATGACTCGTGGCTTACCAGCATCTTCACATGCTGCTTGTCATGGCGGCAGCTGGCAGTGTCTCTCGCAGCCTTCCTGTTCCCAGAATTCTCTTCTCTGTTAGTCCCGCCTATACTTTCTGCCTGGCCACTGGCCAATCAGTGTTTTATTTATTGACCAATCAGAGCAATTTGACATACAGACCATCCCACAGCAAGCACCTGCTCTGCAAGCCTGATGAACTGAGTTTGAGTCCAGGTGTCCACGTGGTGGGAGGAGAAAACTGACTCTCGAGTTGTCCTCTGACTACAGCATGTATGTGTGTGTGTGTGTGTGTGTGTGTGCACACACACATACACAAACACACACACTAATAATCATCCATAAAGAACACTTTACAATTTATAAAAATATAGGGGAAGAAGGGAGAAAGAGGTGGAGAGAGGAATAGATAAGAAATTAAATAAAAAGGATGGTTCAGAGACCCATGGGACCACAAGCTTCTGAACCCCCAAACTCAGCAGAGCGCAGTGCATGCGAATGGAGCAACCCGACCCACCAGATTGGAAACAACTGGAAACAGTTGTACCTCCTCTGAGCAGTGGAAAGAGGGAGCCTTGTATTGCCAGGACTGAGAATGGGCACATGTGCGTGTGTGTACACCCAGACCCTGATACATGGAGGTCAGAGGACAACTTGTGGCAGTCAGTTCTCTCCTTCCACCACATGGGTACCAGAGATCAAAGCCCCACTGGGTTTGGCACCATGTGCGTCTATCTGCTACACCACCTCACCAGGCCTTGTACCTTGTTTTTTGAGATACGGTCTCTTACTGTGTCTGGAGCTCATCTATTGGGCTAAGCAAGCTGGTCGGTGAGAGCCAGGGACTGGCTTGTCTCTGTCCTCCCCAGAGCTGAAGTTATAGGCCCAGACACAGCATGGGTACTGGGGATCTAAATTCAGGTCCTCATTCAAACACACACACACACACACACACACACACACACACACACACACAGAGAGAGAGAGAGAGAGAGAGAGAGAGAGAGAGAGAGAGAGAGAGAGAGATTAAAAGTTTTTGAAATGAAATGGAAAAGAGGGCTGTCCAAAGTTGACCTCTGGCCTACAATACACATACATGAGCAAATATCCACATGCACACACCCACACAAACATGTACATGCATTACATGAACATGCACACTCACACAAGTATTCTTAGTCTGGTTTCCTTACAGATCAGCTCTGTGGGGTGAACCAGTAGGAGGAGCTTTGGGGAGCCCCCAATAAAAGAAGCTGAATAAAGGAAACCAATGATGCAACCGCAGCCCCATGCAGAGATGGGGCAGCTCGTGAGGGGGTCTCTGGTGTGAATCCACTGTGGAAGGCTGAAGGTCATGGTTTCCAAGGTCCATAGTGTGGGACCATGTGGGAAAGGCTTGGTTCCCAGGGCGTCAGTATTGAAAAGTTGTGTGACATCTTCAAAATGTAGGCTTTTGTGGGAAGTCTAGGTTGGGGTGGGGTATCAGGAAAGAATCTTCATAGGGATTGTGAGCACACAGTCTTGGGTCCTCAGTTTGACTTGAGGTGTGTGTGGTGGCTCTGACCAGAAGCCCAGGGCAGAAAGAACACACAGCCTTAGGCTTGAGCCTGCAGAACTGTGAGTTGTAAATGGACAGTTCTTTTCTACCTCCTTGTTCCCAAATAACCACTCAGAGGCTTATATTGGTTATAAATGCTTGACCAATGGCTCAGGCTTATTACTAACTAGCTCTTACATTTAAATTAACCCATATTTCTTATCTATGCTTTGCCACGTGGTTCGTGGCTTGTTGCCTCATTTTCTACATGTCTTGCTTCCTTGGAGGCTGGCTGGTGTGTGCTTGACTTTGTCTTTCTTCATCTCCGTCTTCAGTTTGAATGAACCGCCTAACCTTATTCTGCTTGGCTATTTGCCAACACAGCTTTATTTGTCGACCAATGAGAGCAGCACATATTCACAGGCTACAGAAAGAGCATCCCACAGCAGTGAGTCAAATGCATCTCTCTTTACTTTGTACATCGCTTCTGTGGGGTGTGTTTGTAATGGCTCAAGGCTGATGGATACAGGGACACTGAGCAGTGTGAGGAGGGGATTTACAACAGGGACGCCTGATGGGAAGCATGCTGAGGCTTTCCTGCTTGCCGCTTGCCCGAGCTTGAGCCTCCCTAAGCCCTGCTTTCCTTTTCACATGCCTCCTTCTGAGCTGACTGGGAACTTACATGACAAGCAAGTTATTTAGCACAGGCTTCCCACACAGCGCCCAGTGCCGTCGTTAGTCTTTGACCCGTTCAGCTTGCCTCTCTATCATTTAAGATGTGTTAACCCAAAAGGCACAGCAACAACAAAGATTAATTCTTCCACAAAAGGTATTTAGCCATCACGTGGACTGAGGCATCTAGAGAAAAGGCAACTCATCACTAGCACAATCAAGGACCCAGACTGTATTTATCATCTCGTTGGCTTGTTACTTGATGATCACAAGGTGTGTTGTTAAGGCAGGAAGAAAGGAAGCAAGCAAAAAGCCACAATTACCTCTCCCCCTGCCTTAATCCAGGGAGGAGGTTTTCTTAGAATTCTCCCTGGTAGACTCAGTCAGTGGTCAAGTTCAAGATATTAAGCCACCAGCATGGCATGGGCCCTGGATAATCAGAACAGTTCACACACTTAGTTGCACCCTGGAGAGAAGTCTCAGAGGATAATGTCTGATGTCACCTTGGAGGTGTTGATGTTGGATTGTGAGCTGGAGGGGATCTAGGAGAGAGGGAGGACAGTGTCTGTCACTGGGCACAAGTGTTTCAATGTTGCAGTGAGGAGTCCACTCTAGTGTGTTCTAGCATCCGGCCTGCTGTTCTGTCTGTCTCTATCGAGAACTGGTGACACACTCATTCCTGGGCCACCCACTGCCCAGGGCTGTGCTGTGTTTTGAACCCTGATTCACCCCCTCCTGCTGGCAGAATGCGGTAGGGTCTCCCGTTAGCCGGCCCTGTTCATTTGTCCACCTGACAGATCATGACTGAGACTGTCTGTGGCCTGTTGCTGAAAGTTCATAGTTGACATACGAGTTCTCTTTTGGGGTTTCTACAGGCTTTGACGGGTGCAAATGGTGTAGGCTGCTGTCACAGTACACTGGGGAGTAGCTCAGAAACCCTGCATTCTACATCTTTGTCCCCCAGCCTCTGGAGAGTGTAGACTGCTTCTAGTCTCTGTAAGCTGTACCTTTCCCAGAATGTTCCATGTTGGACTCACGAGCATACTCACACTTGTCATTGGGCCTCATTCTCTTACGTTACTACCCTGCTGGAGCACAGAAGACACAGCTCTCCTTTGCAGCCCTTCTGTGACTCGCAGCCTTCATCTGCAGCATGGGTTCGTTTGTTTTTCCAGGTGCTCTTCTTGTTAAAGTTTTATTTTTTAAGTGTGTGTGTGTGTGTGTGTGTGTGTGTGTGTGTGTATGGTCTGTCTGTCTACAGGTGTGTGTGTGTATGTATGTGTGTGTGGTCTGTCTATATGTAGCAGTGTGTGTGTGTGTGTGTGTGTGTGTGT
>CABHPP010092584.1:0-17060 GCA_902168425.1 Peromyscus attwateri | reverse complement strand
CAGCACTAGGGATGGCGCCCTTCCCCCCAGCTGCTCTCTCCTATAGTCCTTCTTGGTCTCCTGACTCTTTCCTGTCCTCTTGGCTTCTGGGTCCCCCTCCCCTTTCCTCACATGGCCCTGTTCAATTTGTAGGTCATGTTCAGTCTGGACCCTTCCAGATGCTTCTGGCTGTGCTCTCCCTCTTATCTACAGTAAACTTTCTCTTCCAATATACCTAGGAGCAGTCATGTCCTCCTTTTTTGTCTTTTAAATTCACCAATGTTCTTACCAACTGAGTAGCTAGAGACATTATTATATCTTTGGCTTTGGAATATCTCTCTGAGGGCATCATGCAACTTGCAAGGGAGGGTGAACTACAGGGCAGTATTTAACTCATCAGTCTGGATCTCATAGGTAACTTTAGCTAGATTACTTTTGCCTTTGTAGCACTATTTATCAACTCTTAATACTACGACATTAGATACCGCTACTTCATATTTTATGCTGAAATCTATTGTACCATTTATATGTGTAATTAAATAAACATTTCTAATATACATGCATTCATCAGAAGCCCTGTCTTTTGCCTAGATAAATTCTCCCTGGACAGTGTGCATTCAGGCGTGATTTACTTGGTGGTATTTGCCCAGGAGGAAAAGGAAAAAGTATATATATATTTCAAATATATATATATATCTGCTTCAAAAGAAAAAAGGCTGGGTGTGTATCTCTGTGGTAGAGTACTTGATTGCTTTGTTAGAGGCACTGGGCTCAATCCTCAATGTCAACATGGGAGTAAATTTACACATAAATCAAGGTTTGGTGATATAACTCAGCGGTAAGACTGTTTCTCTAAATTAATCAAGGGCCTGGGTCAAATGTTCAGTACCACAAACGGGCAGGAGGTGGGGCGGAAGACACTGTACTAACTGGTAAAAAGCACTTAGACTTGTGATTTTCTAGAGATGTCCCCAGGGCTCAAGCGCTTTCCTTCTACTTTTTCCTTCACTTACTGGATAAGTACCACTGAGTTAATCACGTCTGAGTGCACACCATCCAGAGAGAATTTATCGAGGCAAAAGATGAGGATTCTGATGAGGGGTTTTCACTCTTCGGCTTGAATTGGGAAAAACAAAAGTAAAATGGCTGCCTTGTAAGCTAGCTCCCTAACACTGAACAAAATGGATGCCAGGCATTGCTCACTTCTTTTTTTTTTTTTTTCAGACCAAATGGGCGGGAGAAGAGGATGTAAGATGGCGCTGCTGAGCTTATCTAGAGCACTACTGCCCCCAAGTGGAATTAGTTTTAGCAGATGTGGCACCATCACGGTTTCTTTCCCATAAACCTCAGCAAGGAAGAGGACTGGCCGCCAAATGGAAGCTCATTGTCTCCAAGGCACCAAGATACCAGAAAGCGGGTATATCCTAGAAGCTGGTGTAACTCCTCAAAGAACCTGAACATCGAGGGACCTGAACTGGTCCACCAGTGGCTTGGAATACTGAAAGTGTGTTCTATCCAGTTTGGACTTGGAAACAGGAAACAACTCAGACAAACGCTAACTCTCCACAGTCAAGATGACTTGCAGGTTAGAGAGTGAGACTAGCTGTCAAAGAACTTAGGGCAGACTTGTGGGGTAGGCATGGCGGCATAGGAAAGATGTGTGGGGGGTGTGAGTTTACTGCTCTTGCCTCTAAGGTAGCAAAACTTCACAATTGTACAATACTTGGTAGAGCGCAGATTGCAGCAGTGTAAGACCAGTAAGACAAGCCAGTTCCTGGTGGCACAGTGTGGTTAGGAAGGGCCTAAGGTATTTTACTGTCTGAAGGCTTGGAGGACCCAAAACACAAGAGCAAAGAATTACGCTTGCTTCTAGGAGAACAGACACAAGTGGGAGACAGAGAGAGTAGATTCAGTGTGATCCCTAAAATCCCAATGAACATTTTTTACAGCAATAGAATAGCTAATCCTAAACTTCATTTGGAATTGGAAGATGAGTAATTGATACAATATTGACTGTCATATAAGAAACAGAGTGGCAAGCCCCATACCTTTCACATTATCATCTCTTAACTGTCTTCTCAAGTAAAATACAGAAGTCTATATATTCCAAATATGTTAATATGTCCACAGTTAAGGTGATACCAAAGAGGATGAAGTTACAGCTTTATGATGTCCGTCACTACTGAAGATAGTTTGTTTGAATGTATTCCTGGGCTACACGGGTGACTGAATTTGAGAAGCCAGTTTTAAACATTTGTTGAGTTGTTGTTTTAATGTTTTTTGGAGATACAGTTTGCTTTTTCTATTTGGAGTACTCACACTTTGTAGTCCAGCTCTCACCATCTTGAACCTACTTCTGATGTATCCACCAACCTATTTTAAAGTTGTCTTGATTTATGACTTTCCTTGTTCTGTAAAACTATAAAAACCCTGTGACAGTGCTTCCATGTTGGAACATGGAATTTGGGGTAACCTAAGTCTGTGTTCTTGGACCATGATCACTCAGAATGGCTCCAGAATAAACTATCTCTTATTCCCTTTAAGACAAGAGCTGTGGTTTTTATATCAACATATGAATGCTTTATTTTCTACAGTCTAGACTTGACATTATTTAAGTGTCAAAAAGTGCCCAGAAACTAGAACTTTTTAGAGGTCAAATGCAATGTAATTAAGTTTAAAAAAAAAAAAAAAAAAGGTAAAGTCAGCCTGATCCCTGGGTACAAAAGGACTAGTGCCTAGTTCAGAATATAGAGACTACTTGGAAGGGAATCTGGATGAGAACCATGCTGTGTTCTCTAATCCTGATGTTTAAGCATTTTCTCTTCTTTCCTAGGTCTGGATCCCCTAGGTTTGCCCCAAGAACCACCAGAAAGTTTGATACCATATAGAAGGCTGGTGGGTAAAGAGGGGCAGAAACCAGAAGACTTGGCCATGTGGACACAGACTTCTTCAAAAAGACATCTATCTGATCATAGATGACAGTGGGTACCTCAGGCGGGTCTCACTTCTTTTTCTTTGTTTCTCCATAGTTCTGGTGCTGGGATAAAGTTCCAGCCTTTACTAATGTCTCTGCTATTGATAGCAAATGGAAACCAAAAGGTAAATTCTTAAATAAGCTCACTCTTTTTCAGATTGAGGAAAAAAGGTTCGCCTTTGGGAACTTTTTTTCAGATCGGAAGGGCGGGGGTAGAGTCAACTCCTTGATGCTTATGGACCAATACTGCCATCTTGCGGACAAGTGTCACAAACCCCCACCAATACATAATTTCTTCCATGCAAGTCCCTAGGAAAGTTGTGCCTATGGGAGGTTGAAGAGTCCCAGATTCCACTAACCATTACAATATTTTCCTCTGTGGGTAGCTTGGAGCCATGCACTAGTGTACTCTGGATGTGTAACCTAGAGACAAAGGGACTGGAACCAAGTGCAGTTGCCCTGAGGTACAGGAAGAGGAAGTGGAGGGGCAGAGCTTCAGTTTTGTTTTTTTAAGATTAAAAAATATTTATTGTACTTATTAATTTTTATTATTTTTAATGATGTGTACATGTCTGTGTGAGGGTAAGTACCTACCACCCCTCTTGGTTGTTAGGAATCAACTGAGGCCCCGAACAGGAGCAGTACATAAAACTGAGGAATTCCTCTAGCCCCAAGCCTGGAGTCTCGATTAAAATTGTCTTAGCAAGCTCATCTGACCACTACATTTCCATTGGGAATGACTGGCTGATTTACCATGACAGAAGCAGCCACAAGGAATACCAAACTCCAAAAGCAGTGATGTCAAGAGACAGCTTGCATGTTGCTTCAAGGGAACTGAGCAGTAGACAAAGACCCCCCAGGAACGTGCATTTATCTCTAGGAGGGGCTCTTTGGTCTTTCCAAACTTGAAGATCCCAGTTGGTGGTCCTAATGCCTTCCTGTATCAGTATTTTTGTCCAAGGTTCATCTTTCCTGGCTGCTCCTAGCTTCAGGGTCTAGACTGAAGCATCATTAGTGTCTAGCCTCTCCTAACTCCTTTGGAAATGACATGTTGGCCCAGCTTGGAGCCTAGTCACCTTCTAAGACCTTTAAGGCCAGTCATTCCCTTTTGCATAAGCTCCATGGAAAAGAACTTGGTGTTTTAAAAGCATTGCCTCATGTGTCAGTATATATCTAGACCATCCCTTCCTGTCTGAAAAAACTTGACCAAGAAAAGGAAGCCAGGACATATAGTTACAGTTCATTTTGGCCTTGTTGATGTGATTTAAAGCCCAGAGAGCAGCTTTGTTTTCTGTTTTTGTTTTGAGAGACAAGATCTAGCTGTGTATCCCTGAGGAGCATTTCCTCAGCCTCAGGCTTGGGCTAGTTTATCAGTGTTTTAAGACATCTCTAGCAAAAACCTCACAAATCCAAATGTTCCTTTTTATTACTGTTTGATACCAATATGCTTCTTTCAGCCTCTCCTGTCAAACCCTATTTACCTATGAAGAGCTTTCCCACAGATCTGAATCTACAAGAAGCACAGTTCTTGCTCAGCTCTCCAGACAATTGGGCGCTTGCACCTGAGACCATCCCAAACACGCCTTCTCGTGCTGTATGACTTCCAGAACTGATCCGTGCTTGCTGTTTCTACACCACTGCAATAACATAGCCCTCTGGCTTAGCATAGAGATGTTCGTTAAAAGCCTGCTAAGTCATGCTTCAAGGGGCTGGAGCTGGAAAGAAGTGTCCATGTGAGCCTGAATTTGTCTTTGCATGGGTTTTTGTCATCTTCAAATTGAGAGGAACCAATGCTCCTTTTTGGGCTCTGTACATTCATTTTCCACACCAAGGTATAACTGGCATCCATGCCTCTCTTAGGACAGTAAGGAGAAGGTGTTAGTTATTTTCGCTGTTACCTTGCGAGGAAATGTCACGAAACACGACAGAATCCGCTGATAGAGTTTATTGGGAGAACAGAAAGAAGTGAGTGCCCGCGCGGGAGAAAACACGTGTGAGGAAGAGACCTAGGTCAGTCATGGCGGCTCCTTATAAGGCGGGGGCGTGCCCAGGTAGACGTAATGACGTAGCCATGCTGCGCGCCTGCGTGGCTACGTGACATCACGGATCCCGGTCACGCGAGACGCCTTGACCCGGAAATGGCTGTTAACCTGGAGTTCGCCAGGCGGATGTGTCCGGGCGGTTGCCTTGGTTATCAGACGCCTTGAACCGGAAATGCCTGTCCTGACCCGGGGCTAACTGGGCGGGTGTGTCCGCCAGGCGTGTACAAGCATGTCTGACCTTGGGGCGTATTGTGAACATTTCAGAAGGCATGGGGGTCCCAATGTTAAATTTTTCATGTTGTGTGCCTCCAGTTGCAGGCACACTGATTATGGGGACAGACTTTCATGTGGTTGTTCACTCCAGTCTTCCAGGGAGGATCTCAAATACTTGCATTGTTGTGATCCTTCCTTGATCATGGTGTGGGCTTCCATACCCCTATATAAGTTTTAAAGACACCAGAGAGTGAGCCTTCAAAACCAAGTGTTCTCTATCATTCTAAAGGGAAAAATATTTTCTGTCTCTTGTCCATCCCCATTCCCAAAGCACGACTCAAGAGATGGTTAAGACTCATCAGACAAATCTATACCAGTTATGAGGACAGGGGCTTTGGGTTCAGTCTGTCATCAATGAACCCCTTTTGTCCATCATACACCATTGCATTCTTTCTCTGATACTTAGAAAAAGCAAGCATTTTACAGGGGAACAAGTATCTTTTCTGTATACACTGTATTGTTGTATTATCATGCGCTGCTTAAGCTCACTGAGAAGCTGGGTCTGGAGGTGGGACTTGGCCTTTCTACTTGAGACCCAAGCATGTTTGTCTGAAAGTATGCTTCTAAACCTCCTATCCTGGGTTAGTCTAGACACTTGGTTCAGGGAAAAGGAGAGCAAGAAAACAGCCCAAGAGTAAAGGGACTGTGCCCTTAGGAACAGCTCAGAGTCAATTTATTTCCAATAAATCTCCAATAGAAACAGAGGTTTCTTATGTTTATTCTCTAACAGGAAGATGTCTGTAATGAACACAGGTAATAGGATACTCATCCCCATAGAGGACTTCATCTGGAAATCCTCAGTAACACCAGCATCACAGTTTTAACAGGCCTACTTCCGCTGATTTCTGAAGGATGTTATAAACATTGATTTGATGATGGTTTGTTATCTACCTGTATGGTACCCACACTCATAGAAAACCAAAGGCATAGGTATGGTAAAGCATTCTCTGGACCATACAGAATATCAAGAGACCTTTGTCTTGTGTTTTCTATGAGGTCTGCCTGGGAATTTATAAAGCCTCATTGTCAACAATGTATACAGGCAATCTTAATCACATTATGCAATGCATATAGCTTGGATTAAACTATCATTTAATAAGATGTTACTGTGATATAAGGAAAGAAATAAAAAGAAACTAATAAGTAGAAGAGATATGACATATTAAAAGGATATGGAAACTTTGTCCTTAGTTAAGATCACTGGATGTTTCCAAACTGGAAAAGATAAAAGACAGTGGAAAGCCTGAAGAAATCACAAAACGTCTGAGTAGGTTATAGAAAGTATGGGAAAGATGAGGGATAGTGATGATATATGTGAGATTAAAATTTCTAATGTCCAATGTCCTGTTTAGATCAATAGCATTCTCTTAAGTTAAAGGTATGTTTGGTAACCTTCACAAGGACTGACATAAACAATCAAAATAGTCTACGCAAGACTTATTTAAAAGTGTTTGACTTTTGCCAAACTTTATTTAATGTTACACAAAAGTTAAAAGATACCAGACTGGTGTAACTGACCTGGGTTTTTAATAACCATACTTAGAAGCCTATACTAATGGGAATAGAGGGATTAAATGGGACTGCATTTTGGGCCTTGCCTTCAAAGATCCTACTAATCTGGCAAGTCACCTGTCTGTCTTCCTGATCAGAGAAGCTATGGAGACTGCACAGG
Source organism: Peromyscus attwateri (assembly GCA_902168425.1). Lineage (NCBI taxonomy): Eukaryota > Metazoa > Chordata > Mammalia > Rodentia > Cricetidae > Peromyscus > Peromyscus attwateri. The sequence goes on along the minus strand of CABHPP010092584.1, from coordinate 10,120 downwards.
GTGGACTCTAACCAGGGGACAACAGCATTTGTACATTTTATGAACAGAAGAGTTGATATAAAGAAAATGCCCTCAATGCTTCAAAAGAATGTTGTCAGCAATGCCTTGTGACTTATGTGCAACAAATAGCACAACTAATAAATGAAAGAAAAAGGAAAAGAAGCTAAAAGAATCAGAGGGCCCTCCTCCCAAGCACAAATGACCCCTGAGGACCAGACACTCAACTGGCTCTGACAGTAAAAAAGTTATTTTAGGCCACCTACATGTTCTTAAAGTAGTAGGAAAGTATAATCAAAGGTTAAAAATTATATATACATATAATAATTTAAAAATTATACACATAAATTTTAACCTTTGATTATATATATATATATATATATAATTATGTATAGGATATATATGGATCATATTCACCAGACATTACTTAGGTCTATGTGAGGTATTTGTTAGAAAACCATTTCTAATTTTTTTCTTTATAAGGAAAATGCTGCATAGACACAGGACTTCAAACTTTAGGTCAATTTCAACACTGCAGTACGTGCATGGGAACCTACAGTTGAGAGAGACAGACCCACTGTTCTAACTTAAAAACCACACACTAGTTAAATATCTTCTGCTCTAGAAGCCAGCTGAGGGGGACCTCACACTAGGATTTTAGCCTTTCTAACAGCTATCAAAGTACCTGAAAGCCGATCCTGGGTTCATTACTCTCAAGTCAAGCCTGGGAGAATGGGAGTGCGGAGCCCAAATGAGGAGCCCAAAGGATGGGTGTTCTTGTGAGCCTATGGAGGCTTTATAATGGACATTGACTTGAACATTTTTATTTTTAGACAGGCTTGCTTTTTTTTGTTCTGGCTTCTGGTGTTCTGCCTGGGGCTTGTAATGCTGAGCTGTTATAAAAATTCATGCCTGCTTCTAGTGGGAAAGAATCATTCCCCTGCTCAGAGATCTGCAATTTCCCTTCTCTCTCCTTTTTTATTTTACATTTTTATGTGTATGGGTGGTTTGTTTGTGTGTCTTTTGTCTTCTGCAGAAGCCGGAAGAGCGTGTCAGATCCCATGAGACTGGAGTTACAGACAGTTGTGAACTGCCATGTGGGTGCTGGCAATCAAATCCCCTGCAAGAGCAGCCAGTGTTAACCACTGAGCCATCTCTCCACACCCCACCCCCAACTCTCTTGCCTTTAATTCTTGTCTCCCAGCTCCAGTGCAGGACTTCCTCACTATACCTGGTTACTATACAAATGAATTTATTGATACACTTTTGAGGTCTCTTACTTATATAGACCCACCAACCACAACACCCAAATCCCCTAAGATGATGTCAAAATTCTTTAACCCTCAACTAGTTATCTCTTAGAAAGGGAATGGTGAGACCAGGAGATAGGAGTTGGCTAGGTAATTTAGAGACAAGAACGTTGAAAGGAACAGTTCCAGGAACGTCTGGCTCCCCAGCAAAAATGTTCTGTTATCTCCTACATAAGCACCTTTGCCTGGAGGATATATGAGATGATAAGACAGTAATCCCTTGAGGTGAACAGCTTTAGAATTGTATCTCTAGATTTTTATGGCAAAAATAGGTTGTATCAATTTCCAAACTTTGATCCATCTCTTAAATGATATTAGGATTACCTCTTCAGAATGAATGATGTTACATTCATTACTCAATGTATGCACATTGGTCTGACTGGACTTGTCAGTTGCCTGATCAGCACTCAGGAAGGCTGATTCATCAAAAACCCCAATAAAGAGGAGAGGAATGCTTGCCCCTTAATTGAGATAGTGTGCTTTTCCTTCCTAGAAAGCCCACCCTTGGTGTGGTAGCTTTTGGACCCACATCTATGCTATGCAGCTCGGCCAAGGTCTCCTGCTTGACTCAGAAAGACAACTCTCACTTTTTCTTCTCTCACCCTCCCTTGTACATGGCTATTTGTCCATCATATGGTTTCTATAAACAGCACAACATGGTTTTCTCCCTTTTTCATCTTCCTTCTTTGGGCAGCTGAGAGATTTACACCTTAACCATCCTGGGGAATTTCTTTTAAATTGATAAAATTGTCCTTAAGTCAATTGTCCTTCAGAGCCATTTCTTAAATTATTTTATTAATGAGACTAAGAAACTTAAGAGGGGACCCAAGTTCCCTGGTAGCATGTGATAATCTAGGTGGGGCTCCTCAAGTTTCCCATAACAGAAAGACACCCACAGGAACAATCCAAAAAGTGAAGTTTTTATTTAAATAACTCATTTTATTTGTGTGTATGTGCATGTCCACCCAGGATAGAAGAGTGCATCAGTTCCCCTTGAGCTGGAGTTACAGGGGTCTGGGAGCCTCCTAACATGGGTGCTGGGAACCTAACCGTGTCTGGTCCAAGAGCAGCAAGCGTATTCAGTCCACATTATGAGTTCCTTTGGAAGGGTTTTTGGTGCTGCTTTTCTTCATGATTAGTACACTGACTGTCCTGGGTAGTTTTATGTCAACTTGACACTAGCTAAAGTCATCTGAGAGGAGGGAACGAAAATTGAGAAAAATGTCTGAGGTCATAGGCAAGTGCCTAGCCCACTGTATGGTGCCACCTCTAGGCTGGTGCTCCTGGGTTCTATAAGACAGCAGACTGAGAAAGTCATGAAGAGTGAGCAAGTAAACAGCACCCCTCCATGGTCTCTGCATCGGCTCCTGCCTCCACGATCCTGCCCTGACTTTTTTATGGATGGAGTATGATGTGGAAGTGTAAGCCAAATAAAATAAACCCTTTCCCCCATCTTGCTTTTGGTCATAGTGTTTCACCACAGCAATAGAAACTAAACCAACACTATTCTTTGATGTGCTATTGAAAATGTGTCAAGTACCATACCAAAGAGATAAATCACACACAAGTAAATACAGAGCCTATGATATTGCAGGAAATAGTGAATATTTCACGCCATTTGAGAATGTTCTCGTGTTAAACGATGAACAAACAAGACAAACCTTGAGTGACCAGTGTAGAAATTGTGACAGCTGTGTCGCTCTTCTCTCCAAACAGTTTAATACAGATCTAGGAGAGGGGAATCCTGCTTGTTATGGAGGAGGTGCCAGGTCAGAGACCACGTGGACGCAGAGGCATTTGGGATGTTGAAATGGGAGTTCGAGGCAGGCATGAGAAACAAAATCAGTCTAGCTCGATGGCAGATGTTTAGAATCCCAATTTTTGAGCTGGCATGAGAATCGAAGGAGGCTATTAGAGGGGGAGGGGCATTCAAACAGATGGAGAGGAGCCAATAAAAATTGAAAACGCCATAAGGAAACATAATACTGTCTATACTAACTGGAAAAGTTTACACTGGGCCAGGCAAGATGGTATGGCCATTAAAGCACCTGCCATGCAAGCCTGACCATCTGAGTTTGAGAACCGAACCCACACAAGGGTGGAAGGGTTGTGAACTAACTCTGGAAAATAGTCCTCTGACCGCACAAATGCCATGCTCTGTGCACAAACACACCCACATCTTCCTCATACCATCCTAATAAGTACAATTTAAAATTTTAAAAATAAAACGTGAATTAAGAAAAGAGGGGTCTTTGGATTACATGGTGATCTTCAGGCTTCAAGCAACTGCTTCCTTTTCCTGTCTTCACCGAATGTGTCCTATGAATGAAGTTAACTACTATGGAAAACAAATGGACAGGCTAAAAGAGTGGAGAGTCATACTCAAATGCAAAGTCCCCTATAAATTTCACTTCCAGGAAGAAAAGACCTAACTTATGGATTGAGGCCTTGGTTTCATCCAGGGGTGGGGGTGGGGGCTAAAAATGAAATAATGTTGAACTCATAGTTATTGGACAAAACTTAAAGCAGCCATATTCCCTGGTGCCTTTGTCTCTGTGTGGCACTCACCCTCGCCCCCCACCACAGATATGAAAGGCTAGAGAGAAGCGCTCACAATGCACACATTTCATTTCTGGAACACTACTGCCATCATGAGGAAAGAACTTCCAAATTCCTGGCACCATTAAGCTTCTTTACCATGATTCCTAGCAATAGCAGAGGAATGACTGGAGCTTCTTACGTGAGCTTTTTTGACTTCTAAGGCCCTAGGAGAGACACAGACTGTTGTGCTTTCTTGTTTCAGACCTAGTGAGGTACCTAGAGTGTTGTAGGGACACAGTGGCACAGAACATTGTATGGCGGGGCCCCAGGTGAACAAGTGCAGAGGAACCCTGTTAAACACTAGTGCAGGTGCCCTGGGGCCCTTGTTTCCTGTTCCAGTCCATTGGCACACAGAATAGAGGGCTTCGCTTTGATTGACAGTATGCCAGGCACTTTAATCCACTCCTGTCTTCTGAGTGCAGTGCACAGGGCTGCTGCAGAAGAAGCAGTACATTTGCTAGCGCTGGAATGAACAACCCTCACATGAAGCAGTCCGTTGAGAACACAGAACTAAAGCAGACAACAGCCACAAGGAGAGAGGGCATAGAGCTTGCTCCTCACCTTTCCACAGGAAATAAAAAAAATTCAATTCATTGCTTTGCTTTTATTTGGGGTATGCGTGTGTGTCAGGGGGTTGCTTTGATATTATGTGTATGTATGTGGCACATGCAGGTGAGTGCAAGTGCCCACAGAAGGCAGGAGAGGGCACTGGATCCTCTGAAGTTGGGGTTACAGGCAGTTGCGAGTTGCTGTATATGGGTGCCGAGAACTGAGCTCAGGTTCAGGTCCTCTGAAAGAGTGTTCTTAATGGGTCTCCAGTCCCCCTCCCCACTCTGAGCTCTCTATAGTGGTATTTTATTTGTGCTGAAATGTGATTTTATTTGTATGTTAATAAATAAAGTTGCCTAGGGGTCAGAGCTATTAGCAAGCCATAGCGAAAGCCAGGGCGGTGGTGGTGCACGCCTTTAATCCCAGCACTTGGTAAGCAGAACTAGGTAGATCTCTGTGTGTTCAAGGATACAGCCAGCATTGGAGACACACGCCCTTAATCTCAATACCAACCATAGAAGATTTGGGAGGTCTGTACAGAGAGGCTGTGACGAGACAGCCACGTAGTTGGGTTCACAACCAATGAGAAGGAAGAACTAGAACTCTATATAAGACAACTGCACAGGAAGAAACTCCCTTTTCGGAGAAGTCTCTTGGCGGGAGAGTCTAGCTGGTGGAAAGTGGGTAAGGCTTCTAGCTCTGACCTCTTGGGCTTTCACCTTTACATTGGCTCTGTGTTTCTTATTTAATAAGACGGTCGGTTACATCTACAGCTCTCCTTTCCTTTGACACCTGCTAGCAGCTAGACACTCCAGGAAGGTTAGTATCATCACCACTATCCTTCCGTTTCCTGCTCCTGAAGTGAGGTGAGCTGTGCATTTGGTCTGGCCCCTTGGACACTAGGCTTAAAAGACACTGTGATGGTACTTGACTTGTCTGTCGACAGAGAGAAGGGTTGGGAGGCCAGGCTTGGTTCTGGGCCCATTTGACCCCATCCAGACCCTTCCTTCCCCTAAGGTGCTAGGGCTAGCAGGAAGAAAAACTCTGGGCCGAGGAAATAATAATAACAATGTTATAATTATATAATAATACTGTTATTATTATCTCATACATTACATCCCAACTACAGTTTCCCCTTCCTCCACTCCTTTCAGTCCCTTCCCCCACATCCCTCTCCTCCATATCTACTTCTACCCTTCCATTTCCCTTCAGAAAAGAGCAGGTCTCCCAGGGATATCAACTGAACAAGTTACAGTAAGACTAGGCACAAGGAATTTATGAAACTATCTCTGCAGAATGGCAGTGTTCTGAGAAAAGCCAAGGAGTTTTGTGAGCAGGCTCTGTGTTCCCACCTTTCCAATTTGAACAAAACGAAATGAAACAAAACAAAACAAAATGAAACAAAACAAAACTGCCATTGGTAGTTACGCAGACTCCAGTAACTGGCTACCTTGTCTTTTTGCTTCCACTCTTAGACTTTAGCTTTTGGTTTCTGGTTGATAGTAATGGCAGATGTCCTGGGCAAGGGCCAGCATTGGAATTCTGGCACCAAAGGAAAAAGAAAAATGAAACAAAAGCAAGAGAGCTTTAAAGCACTCACCTTAATCAGGTACCTTACTCTTAAGGAACACAATAGCCTTACGGCCAGGTCTTCCATTTGCTCCCTTCTTCAGCCAGCAGCATTCTCTCCAGAGCTTTCTCACGATACTTCATTGTCTTCTGAATACAGGCCTAGAAAGGTAAAGAAAATGCTGACACCTCAGGGCCCAGGGAACAATGAATCACACCAGCGACTCAATTCTCATCCAGATTCAGTTTGCTAGTACCTTAGGCATCTTTTTCTGTATCTGACCTTGACACTAGGCCTTGTATGACTGGAGGGAAGCTGACTTCCAAGGTAACGCTCTGAAAGCTACATAACGACCTCCTTTGACTGGCACATGCATTGGGGAAAGTACACGAATTTTTTTCCTTTTTTTTTTATTAAGAGATTTTCCATTCATTTTACGTATCAACCACAGATTCCCCTGTCCTCCCTCCTCCCACCCCTCAGCCCTCCCCCTCAAACCACCCTCCACTCCCACCCTCTCCAAGGCAAGGTCTTCCACTGGGAGTCAGCACAGCCTGGCACATTCAGTTGAGGCAGGTCCAAGCCCCTCCTCCCTGCACCAAGGCTGCGTAAAATGTCCCACCACAGGCAATGGGCTCCAAAAAGCCAGCTCATGCACTAAGGACAGGTCCTGATCCCCCTGCCTGGGGGTCCCCTAAACAGTTCAAGTCAAACAACTGTCTCCCTTATTCAGAGGGCCTAATCCAGTACCACAGGGGCTTCTCCACCACTGGTCCACAGTTCATGCAATTCTACTAGTTTGGCTAGTTGCCTCTGTACTCCTTCCAATCATGGTCTTGATATCTCTTGCTAAGAGAATCCCTCCTCTCTCTCATCGACTGGAACCCTGGCGCTCTGCCTGGGACCCAGCCATGGATCTCTGCATCTGCTTCCATCAGTCACTAGATGAGGGTTCTGGTAGTCAGCTAGGGCATTCAGCCATCTGATCACCAGAGTAGGTCAGCTCAGGGACCCTCTCGACCACTGCGAGTAGTCTATGGTGGAGTCATCTTTGTGGAATCCTGGGGACCTCCCCAGCACCCTGTCTCTCCCTATTCCCATGGTGCCTTCACCCATCACGGGTTCTCCTTCCCTGCTCTCCCACTCTGCTCCTGATCCAGCTCGAACCTCCCGCTACCCTAAGCTCTCATTCCCCTGTCCCTTACCTTCCATTACCCTCCCTCAACCCCAGCTTGCTCATGTAGATCCCATCCACCCCTCCCTCACTGGACAATCCCTGTGTCCCCCCAGGGTCTTCCCTACCAGCCAGTCTCGTTGGAGCTGTGGGTTGCAGTCTGGTTATTGCTCGCTCCACATCTAGTATCCACTTATGAGTGAGTACATACTATGTTTGTTTTTCTGAGTCTGGGTTACCTCACTCAGGATGATATTTTCTAGTTCCATCCATTTGCCTGCAAATTTCATGATGTTATTTTTTTCTCTGCTAAGTAGTACTCCATTGTGTATATGTACCACATTTTCTTTATCCATTCTTTAATTGAGGGGTATCAAGGCTGCTTCTAGGTTATGGCTATTACAAATAGTGTTGCTATGAACACAGTTGAGCATGTGTCCTTGTGGTATGATTGAGCATTCCTTGGGTATATGCCCAAGAGTGGTATAGCTGGGTCTTGGGGGAGATTGATTCCCAATTTTCTGAGAAACCGCCATACTGATTTCCAAAGTGGCTGTACAAGTTTGCATTCCCACCAACAGTGTGGGAGTATTCCCCTTGCTCTACATCCTCTCCAACATAAGCTGTTTTCAGTATTTTTCATTTTAGCCATTCTGACAGGTGTAAGATGGTATCTCAGAGTCATTTTGATTTGCATTTCCCTGATAACTAAGGATGTTGACCAATTTCTTAAATGTCTTGCAGCCATTTGAGATTGTTTTGTTGAGAATTCTCTGTTTAGATCTGTACCCCATTTTTAATTGGACTGTTAGGTATTTTAATGTCTAGTTTCTTAAGTTCTTTATATATTCTGGAGATCAGACCTCTGTCAGATGTGGGGTTGGAGATCTTTTCCCATTCTGTAGGCTGTCTTTTTGTCTTATTGACCATGTCTTTAACCTACAAAAGCTTCTCAGTTTCCAGAGGTCCCATTTATTAATTGTTGCTCTCAGTGTCTGTGCTACTGCTGTTACATTTAGGAAGTGGTCTCTGGTACCAATCCGTTGAAGACTACTTCCTAGTTTCTCTTCTATCAGGTTCAGAGTAACTGGATTTATGTTGAGGTCTTTGATCCACTTGGACTTAAGTTTTGTGCATGGTGACAGATATGGATATTTGCAGTCTTCTACATGTTGATATCCAGTTATGCCAGCACAATTTGTTGAAGATACTTTCTTTTTTCCATTGTACAGTTTGGGCTACCTTGTCAAAAATTAGGTGTTCAAACCTGTGCGGATTAATGTCAGGGTCTTCAGTTCGATTCCATTGGTCCACATGTTGGTTTTTATGACAGTACCATGTAGCTAGAGTTTTCCTGCCTTGCCCACAGTCAGGACAAATCTTTGTCACCCGCCAGTCCCACAGCCACTCAGACCCAACCAAGTAAACACAGAGATTTATATTGCTTACAAACTGTATGGCTGTGGCAGGCTTCTTACTAACTGTTCTTATAGCTTAAATTAATCCATTTCCATAAATCTATACCTTGCCACGTGGCTCGTGGCTTACCGGCATCTTCACATGCTGCTTGTCCTGGCTGGCAGTGACTCCTTCTGCCTTCCTGTTCTTTCTTTTCTCCTCTCTGTTAGTCCTGCCTATACTTCCTGTCTAGAAACTAGCCAATCAGTGTTTTATTTATTGACCAATCAGAGCAACACATTTGCCATACAGAACATCCCACAGCACTACCAAGCTGTTTTTATTACTGTAGCTCTATAGTAGAGGTTGAAGTCAGGGATGGTGATGCCTCCAGAGGTTGTTTTGTTGTACAAGATTCCTTTAGCTAGCCTGAGTTTTTTGTTTTTCCATATGAAGTTGAGTGTTGATCTTTCCAGATCTGTGAAGAATTGTGTTGGTATTTTGATGGGGATTGCATTGAATCGGTAGATTGCTATTGGTAAGATTGCCAATTTACTATGTTAATCCTACCTATCCATGGGCAGGGGAAATCTTTCCATTTTCTGATATCTTCTTAAATTTCTTTCTTCAGAGACTTAAAGTTCTTATCATACAGGTCCTGCACTTGCTTAGCTAGAGTTATCCCAAGGTATTTTATATTATTTGTGGGTATTGGAAAGGGTGAAGTTTCTCTAATTACTTTATTAGCCCACATGTCATTTGCATATAGGAGGGCTACTAATTTTTTTTTTTTAGTTAATCTTGTATCCTTCCACATTACTGTAGGAGTTTATCAGCTGTAGGAGTTCCCTGGTGAAATTTTTTGGGTCAATTATGTATACTGTCATGTCATCTGCAAATAGTGAAAATTTGATTTCTTCCTTTCCAATTTGTATCCCCTTGATCTCCTTTTGTTGTCTTATTGCTTTGGCTAAAACTTCAAGTACTATATTGAATAAATATGGGGAGAGCACACAGCCTTGTCTTGTTCCTCATGTCTATTCCACTAGAAGACATAACCGACTCCAGAGCTTTGGATGTACTTGAGACTCCAAACACATGTGCTTATGCCTTGTGACTCTTGGAACCAACCTGTCCTACTGGTTCACGGTAGCAAGGAGGGTTTCTTAGATGCAACGCCATTACATAAAGACCTTCTAACTCTTGCTGCAAGGGGCAGGAGAAGGAGACAAGAATTCTCAGGAACTTTACACTTATCTGGGGATTTCCCCCAGATCATGCTCACAATGGGTGCCAGTCAGGACTTTCAGTGTTCTTATCTCCCAGCCCATGAGGCTGCACTCTAAGTTCTTCTTAAGGTAGCACTCTAGGATAGAATCGAATGTTTAGACCAAAATGTGGCTAAAGACATTCCAAACACAAACCCGGGGGGATTGAGAGGTGAGAATGACCCCCAAAGACATACAGACCTCTACAAGCTCTGCTGTAAACTGGATGTGCTGTGGCCGATATCTAGGAATC
>CABHPP010092581.1:0-44119 GCA_902168425.1 Peromyscus attwateri | reverse complement strand
AATTGATGGCCCAAACATGAGTACATGTAACTTCAGCCACTTAATATTTGACAAAGACACCAAAAGCATATACCAAAAAAAGAAGGTATCTTCAACAAATGATGCTGGGAAAACTGGATGTCTCCATGCAGATGAATGAAATTAGGCTGGTATCTATCACCTTACACAAAAATAAACTCCAAATGGATCAAAGACCTAAACATAAATCCAATTATATTAAATTGTATTTGAATTTTATATAAGACAGAAAACATTAAATATTGAAAAACATCAAATCTAAAACATAGAGAGAAAATAGGATGCATATATATATATACATACATATATATATACATATATACACACACACATAAATTTTTCAGTGAGCTCTCTAAGAACATTTAAGGAGTTCACAATGTCCTTAGAATTTATTTCTTAAATTTCTATCTGGGTTGGTAGAAAATATCATGCAAGACAAAATTGGGGTTTAGTATTTTGTAATAATACTCTTTTATAGGAAAATGAAACTCTTAACTATCTAAGTATATTTGGTGCATAGATTGCTAATATAAAGATTAATCAAGACTATTTATCGTCTATACACAGTTGAATTTCTTTTGAGGAGATGCAGCACTATATAGTACATTAACCTGTGCATCAGGGAAATTTGTTCTTCTTTGAGTTAGTCTTATTCTTTGAATTTGGGTAATTTTCTTCTTGTACTAGGGACTTGGTTGTTCTGTTTATCAACTGAGTGGGTTGAAAGATAGTAGTAAATTATTCCAAAAGTCCCTTTAACACCAAGAATTAGTAATCTTTGGTTAAATATACTGCCTCACAGACCTTGATTCTGAAAGGAGAAATGAATTTCTAGAAAACTGAAATTTCTTCTAAACCCTTTTTTTTGAATGAGTATTCATACTGAAACTCAGAATTGTATGAATTCAAAGAGTAGGATTTTTGTCTGCAATACCTGTCCTTGGATCTTCAGTCTCTTTTACAAGTCTTGTGTTGGGAACTCTTTGTCTTGTAGCTGGCAGTTATTTGACTGATCACCTAGCAAGGACATTCTTCCTGATAATGAACTGGAACTGTCTTTCTATAGCTTCTGCCATTGCTTCTAACTTCTGTCAGATGCAGGTACTTCATTCACATCCCAGGTTTCCTGCTTACTGGTTTTACCACAGTAGGAATGTCACGTGATCTCTTTGAACCTTGTTTTCTCAACTTACAATGAATATCTGAGTTCTTGTCTCCTATAATGCTATAATTAGTATAAGATAACACCTGTATTCAGTACTGATGGGAAAATACTTTGCAGAAGACCTGATATTTGACAGTTTTCATAAAGAATAAATAGGAATTTGCTACATATGTGTGAGTTTGGCAGGAGACAGTAGATAGGCCACTCCGTTAGTTCCCAGAGAAGAGCATAAGCACAGATTTCACATATTTGTGAAAAACAAATGCATAAAGTGTCTAGCCACCAGTTTGTCCATGACTTTTAATGTCTAAGGACAAGGAGAAAGTGACAGTAGATAATTTACAAACAGACAGTATGTTAAAATGTGTGAGGAATGTACCTGCAAATAGCACACTACAATTGGCTTTTCCTATCTACCATGGGATATACATCTGTTGCTTCAGCCAACTGCTAATTGAACATATTCTAAGCAAAGATTGTCTGTATTGAATATGCATACATGTTTTTTGTCCTTATTCCCTAAAATATAGCTACTATTTCAGTTGTGGTAGTAAGTAATCTAGTGATGATTTAAAACATATGAGAGGATGTATGAAGGTCATATGCATATTCCACATCATTTCACATAAGGGATTTGAAAAGCTATGTAAAGTTTTACCTGTGGGATGTTGGTTCTGAAACCAATCTGCCATGAATACTGAGTGACAACTGTACTCTAAAGAGTGCTGAGTTTAAAAACAAAATCATAAACAGTGGGTAGGTAAAACTGTTTCTGATAATATAGTTTATATCTCTTAATTTTGGGAAATATTTTAATGTCATCATTTTAGTGGTATAAAATCATAGAAAACAACATTTTCTTTGTACTTGTACTATGCACCCAGGTCAAAGAGGTACCTGGATCCAGCTCCTGAAATCCCCTTGGATCCTAGCATGAAAAATCACAGTGCTTTCCTGTCAGTTACGCCAGCGTGCATATTTGGTTTCACTGAGTCTAGCCTTATCATATGAAAAGAATATGAGAGGTAAAGAAAGAATACTTTCCTATATTTTGAAGAGACATGGTGTGCACTCTAGAAGGTTCTCTGATGATGAGACCTGGGTTCAAACCTCTGTTGTTTACCAGCTGTATGTGCAAAGCAGTTCTCATAGTCCATGAGCTTCAGTTTGCTCACTATTTCCTGCTCACTGGAAGGGAATTAGTGCTTTCAAAAGTTGTTTAAAAATTATGTTTTGTGTTATTACTATGTTAACAATGGAACTGACATGGTGAGAAGAAACAAGCACAGAGAATTGCTTTGAATGCACTGTTTAGACCCAGGGTCAAATAAGTATGATCTATAGTTTGGCTTCAACAGCTTTGACCTTTCTTTCTACTCACTGACTTTGGCATGTGTAGATGGACATCCCATAGCTTTCTCTTCTCGTCTCTATTTTTATTAAACCATGCCAGAATAATAATAATAAGTGAAGGTTGCAGGGTTAATAACCAATTTTTGTTTCCTATGACTTCCTTCTGTAAATTAATATTTCAATTTAGAAAGCAAAATACTTATATACTTAGTTATCAAAAAATTACTTGTTTAGCACACAAACTGTGCTTCAGACACAAGAGAATTATTTGATATTAAATGATAGGTAAAAGTATTTGGGGAATTCAGGAACTCCATGCACAGTGTGTTTGTCATTAAGTCCACATCATTCTCTTATAAATGTGCCATAGCACCCACCTGCTGTGTGCCATATATTGTTCTAGAAAAAAAATGAGACGCAAGGACTCAGTGGTTCTATTTAGATCCTCACACATCAAACCTATGATGTCTTTATTTCTTAGGTATGGCTCCTGGGAATAAAACAGCTTTCTGGTATGACAAGAACAATGCAACTGAAGTGTTACATTTAAATTCAGTTCTTTTTGAATTCCTAATATTAGAACTTCTCAAGCTTCTTAACTTTCCTGACTCAGTTCCCTCAACTGGAATACTAGAAAGGTATTATGGTCCAGTGCATGTTAAAGTACATAACTCAGTCCCTGGCACTTCTACAGCAAACAGGACAGGGGTGCTCCCTTTATTCTCCTGGTTGTACACATCCCTGCTGGGAAAAACAATGCAAAAAATGAAAAAGAAATTATGGAGAAGCAGGTTGAAATATAGACTGTAATAGTCTTGCAGATGGTCTGTGACAACAGTTATGAAAGGGAATTTTTTGTTCATTGTAATTTCTCACACCTTTTTCAGTTTACAGAACACATTTACACACATCTCATTTAATTCTAATAGTAGCCATGTAAGGCGAAGTCTGGTATCTCATCTTTTAGGTAAAGAAACTGAGACTTGCAAGGACTTTATGACCATCAAGGACATATAATCAGTCAGAATTGGATCTTGGTCTTCTAATACACAATCATTTATCTTGTTATTTCACACTCAATTTTGAGTTTGAAGTCTAGTTTCCTATACCATTTTCATGGTTTTTCACTTTGAGTATGTCAATGGGCTTCCTCCTCTCTTTCACTCTCTACCAAGGACCTTTGTTATTCTTAAAGGCACTTTAACACCTTAAAAACCCAATTGCATTTAAATCTTTTCTATTCTTAAAATATCTCCTTATCTTCAGTAGCCAGTAGCATTGATGTGTGGTCAATGTGAATTATATCAAGATACCAAGGCTTTTGTTTTTCATTCTGGTTGTTTCTTCCTTCCTTCCTTCCTTCCTTCCTTCCTTCCTTCCTTCCTTCCTTCCTTCCCTCCCTCTTCCTCCTTTTTTGTCTTTTGTTTTTTAGAGAAGGCTCCAGCTGTCCTGGAACTCACTCTGTAGACCAGGCTGGCCTCAAACTCAATGATCCATCTGCCTCTGCCTCCCCAGTGCTGGGATTAAAGGCATGTACCTCCACCTCCACTGACTGGCTATATGTTTTATTTTCTTAAAGCAAGTTTATAAATTGCTTGTTGAACCTTTTTTTTTTTTTTTTTTTTTTTTTTTTTTTACGATGGACTGCTTTAAAATCCTGGTCATAAAATTCCATGTAAATATGATCTGTGTGGGAAGGAAAAGCACTGTGAGTCCAGCTTTTAGGAAGAAAATCTTCAGTGTTCGTTTGTTTTTTTGTGATGTCTTGTGACTGTTTGAAGATCAAGATGAAATTAGAAACCATTTGTGAGCTGGAAAGATTGCTCAACAGTTAAGATCATGTTGTAGAGGATCCAAGTTTGACTCCTAGCACCTATATTGGGTGACTTAGAAATGCCTGTGACTCTAGCTCCAGGAAAACTCCTCTTGCCTCTGTGGGGACCAGAATTCATATGCACACAGAGATGCAAAAACATACTCATAATTAAAAATAAATCTTAAAATTAATTGAAACGATCCTGAATAGCCATTGTTCAAATGGGGGTACTCATAGAAACAGGAATAATTCAAATATTAGACAGCTATTCCATTTAAATACTTGGCACAGCACTAAGCTCCTTGGCCAAAGGCACAAATAATATAATGACTTATATTCTTCCCTGTCTTCTATAAAAGAGAGCATACTTGTCAATTGAGAAATGTTTTTCCTCCCCTATATTTCAGGAGAGATTGCTATGCATATTCCCTTGTTAAGATGCTTTTTAAAAAAAACTGTTGGCATCTATGTTTAAACTAGGATTTTACAAAGGTATTAGGTTGCCTCTCATGTGTGAACATTTCTTACATTGACCTTCTGCAAAAATTACCCACAAGTAGCTTAACATTACTTTTTAAAATATACTTTTAATTACTGCACCAGAACACAAAATTATAAATGTTAATGTATTAATGTGTGATGTTTCTATACATATATATTATATAACAATTAAAATGTTTAATTACAATTATGTCCTTGGGCTGGAAAGATGGCTCAGTGGTTAATAGCACTAGCTGCTCTTCCAAAGGTCCTGAGTTCAATTCCCAGCAACCACATGGTGGCTCACAACCATCTATAATGAGATCTGGTGCCCTCTTCTGGCCTGCAAGCATACATGCAGGCAGAACGCTGTATACATAATAAATAAATAAATAAACAAACAAATAAATACTCTTAAAAAATTATGTCCTCAAACATATATTATGTTCTTATGAGAAAATCCTCCATTCTATCCATAGTGTATATAAATATATGGTATTGTTATCTACAGGTCTTTCTACTTTGCAGATACTCACAGAACTTCTTAATTACCTTCTCATCACCTCTCTACCAAGCAGTGGAAACTCTTGTTCTAGCTACATCTTCTGTAGTGTCAGCTATTTTTAAATTCCACACATATATGTGTAAGATCATACAGTAACTGGCGTGAAACCTTTAATGCAAGTTAATTTAATAAATATCTAAGTATATTGTTTCACTATTTTTATTGTTCACAAGTCAAAGATCTCAGTAGATGGCTAGCAAATCACCCCTTTCCCCTCTCTCAAATACTGGGTATTTTAACTTAGGGTTAGACAAAGACATATTTGCTTGGAACTCTTTTTGATGCATACATGAATTGGGCATAACCTAATGTAGAGAAAAGAAGTCTAGATTATATATTTGGTGTGGATTTTATTTCACTCATGTATAGAACAGAGAGTTCAGGTCAAATAAATGTCCTCTAGAAAGCAATTTTTATCGTTATAGAATGTTGTGGGTGTAGTATAGAGGGAGGACAGTATTTCAGAGTATCTGTTCTGTTTTAGACATGTCACCAACAATTTGAAGTATATCATTTTTAAAAATAATTACTTAGATTAACTGTTATTTCCATTTCATAGACAGACTATGACTAGAAAAAGTTAAAAACCTTTGTCTGTGAATGCCTCTGGAAAGTATCAGTGTTGACATTCAATATGACTCCAAGCTTCTACTGTACTAGTTACTTTTCTTGTGGTGATCAGATACCTCACAAAAATCCACTTAAGAGAGTGGAGATTTATTTTGGCTTACATTTCAGGGAAATGAAGTCCATCACATTGAAGAAGGCATCACAATAGCAGTGACTAAAGGTTGTGGTAGTTTTAAGGCAACTGGCTACATTGATTTGGCAGTCAGGAAATAGAAGGCAGGAAATGCTGGTGATCAACCTACTTTCTTCTCCTTCCCTTTTTGTTTAGTCTAAGACTCAAGACATTAGCCTAGTGTCCCTTACCTTATGGATGAATCTCACTTTCTCAGTTACACCTCTGTGAAAATTCCCTGAAAGACATAGCCACTGACATCAACATTGCCTCGGGTGGCCGCAAAGATCACAGAAATATGCATATCCTTTGGTGGTAACAGGAGCCATGGACATCAGCATGGCCCCTGGCAACAGTCGGGCCATGGACATCCACATGGCCTTCAGTGGTAACACATGCTGCCACCAGGAGCCATGTTGATGTGAGTGGCCTGTGTAGCTACCTGAGGACATGTGGATGTCTGTCATCCACGGTGCTGAAGAGGGCCATGTTGGGTTCTGTGGTCATGCTGTGGCTAGAGGTAGTGTTGATGTCTGTGGCCCAGTTACCACCAAGGGCCAAGTGGATGTCTGTTGTCTCTGTGGGCTGGGCTATTACCAGAGACCACATTCCTGTCTGTGGTATGTGTTGCCCCAGAGGCCATGTTGACGTCCTTTGCCTGTGCTTCCACCAAGGGCTATTATGGTGTATGTGGTCTGTGTTGATATCCATGGTCTGTATTAACACCAGAGACCACGCTGAGGTCTGTGGCATGTGTGATGCCAGAGAAGGTATGGATGGCCATGATCTATGCTCCCATTGACTGAAAAGGGCAAGGAAGCTACATTTACAGTGATATGGATGATTGTAGACTCACAGCTAGGAGAGAGGGAAAAGAGAGGCAACCTCTGTCTCCACAAAGTAACAGCCTAGACAGAAAGCCATGAAAGATAACTCTTAAAAATTGTGATAATGATGCTGAAGTGTAGCTCTCCACAACTGATGGCTTCTGGTAGGGATGCAGATGGGGAAGGACTCAGTTTTCTTTAAGGGGCTGGCCACTGGGAGTTTGACCATGTTCCAGCGAGTATGTGAAAAACAAAAATTGAATCTTTTTTTCTCTTCATTTTTGAGGGAGTTGGGGGGTGTCAAAACTGTTGGGAGATGGACCTGGGAGGACTAAGAGGTGAGTGTGACAAGGGTGTATGATGTTAAATTCCCAAATAATTAATAAAAATATATAATAAAAATGCATACCCACATAATTGTGCTTCCTATGTGATTCCAAATTTAGTTAAGCTGATCATGAAAATTAGCTATCACCCCTACCATTTTCCTATATAAACTCACTGCCTCACTCCATCCGTTTTATTGAAGGTTAAAATGAAGACTAAATAGGTGTGGAATCTTTGTTTGGTTGGAAGTGTGTGTGGTTACTACCAAACTTGGATGAGTGAGTTCATCTTCCCAGTAGTAGTTTAAGTCAAAATTATGACCAAGGAGTCTGAAGGAGTTAGTGGAATGACAATTATACTTTCTATTCATTTCATTTTTTTTTAACAAATGTTACTTGGTTTAGCAAGAAGCATCAATTATCTGTGGTTCTTTGGGTTGCTTTATGAGTTAAGAGAGAGAGTTTAGTAATTTTGCATGTTAATGAGTGTTTCCGACTCTAAAAGTGTATATAGTCATAGTGAAATTATTGAAAAGAACTTGATGATGGACTAACTAAAATATGAACCACCAAAGCCTTCAAGTCAGAGGTTCTTATTTGATCAGTATGAGGTTGAAGACATGAGAAATTAAGTACCTTCACTAAGGTTTCAAAGTGACTTACAATAAAGACAGTTCCAAAGTCTAGTATACCTGAATCTCAGCTCAGTATTTCCTACTAAACCAATTTAAAGACATTCCAAATAAGTTTGTTTAATGAGAATACTTTACTTAATTTTACATTTGTAGCTGTATATGATAGCTCCATGTGTGACAAAGACCTGGTTGTATCTCATTCTCAGGTGAGGATGTTGGCATTAGATGAATGAGACTTAGCTATAATAAATAGTGTCTATTGGACCCTGTTCTCTGAAAATTCAGTGCTTCTTTTTTTCTTGTAATGCCCCAGGCTGAAACAGGTTATTTAATCTTTCATGTCTATCCACATATATACTAAAACATTTGAAGCAGAGATTTAGGCATGCATATTGATCGTAGTTTCATTTCTGGATCTGCCCATTCTGGTTTTCAGCTCTTTTCCCATTTCTAGATTTGTCTTTTACATGTTGTCTTTCTACCTACAACCTTTGTTCATCTTCATCATGTGTGTTCCTTTTACCTTGGCTGCCTTCCCAGTTTAATCCCATTTTCTGTCACCTTCTAGCTTAATTCCTTGTACCCCATCCATATTCATCTCTTTAAGGATTTATTCTTGTATGTGATTTTGTTTTCCTAATATGCGATTTAATAGCAATTCTCTTATATATATTCCAACATTCTCTATTACTTTCTTTTGAAATCCTCTTTAGTAATCATTCTGCCACTTAGCAAAATTTCTCTGCATGCTTTCTCTGGGTGATTCATCTTTGCCCATCACACAAATGTGCATGCTAACACCTACACATGCAGGTGAATCTTTGATGGTGATATATTTTAATTACAGATTTAGTCAGAAGTAATTAAGCCTTTCTGTAATGTGGATGGGAACATAGTTTTTAAAAATGCTTGCAATTTCAGACATCCCAAGTATAGCATGTGCCACCCTGCTTTGCAGAGTAAGAAGGAGCCCCTAGTGTAGTTAGATTAATTAATAGAAACTGAATAAACTTAATGGACCCAGAGAAATGCAAAGGATGGTGTTTCCCCTCCTCCATCTCTCATACAGATGGAATGGCCATCCTGGGATGCAGCAGGGATGGCAATTGCATTTTAATTACAGGGCTGATGGCTTCTTCACTGCACCAGATGGATAGGGCCTTTTAAAGGAAGCTCATTCACTGCCTTTGTTGATTTTTCCTCCTATGCTGGTTAACAAACCCAATAGGCAAACATGAGATATGAGGTTACATTCAAATGCCATGAATAGATTTCCTCCCACCCTGTTTTGTTGCTCATCTTGTCAGTGGAGTCAGTTCTCGACTCCCATGAAAAAGATGCTCCTTAATGCAATATGGGAGAAGGGAGGACAGGAAAGGTTCTATTTCCTTTCCCCTTTCATCCTGGTGGTTATTTTATAACCTGCAAAGCATTTTGACTTTGTAGTTTCACTTAACTGTTATGTCAGCTCAGAGACAGTGGTATTTATTGGTAGCCTTTGGGAGAGCCTGCTCCAAAACTGCCTCCAAGGTATGCAAAAAAAAAAAAAATCCACAAATGCGGCTTGGCCTAAACTTTTCTATCTGAGGAGCAAAGAAGGAAACACACTTTCTGATGGTAATTTTCTCTTTTACTTCATCTTTCAAAAAAAATCTCTTTCTGAAAATATCTCTGTGTGCACATAGCTACATACTTTACATACAGCTACATATCTTTCTTTACATATATATCTCTCTCCTGCACAGCTATATATCTCTACCCACAGCTACATCTCTTTTCTATACAGCTTCATTTTCCTGTATCTCTTTACCCAGTCAGCTACATCTCTAATCTCTTCCTGAAAAATCTGTCTCCACATAGTTACATTCCACACAGTTACATTCTCCACACAGCCATATACTTCTACATAGCAATACATCTCGTTTACATAGCTCTCTCTTCCATCTGTCTCCACACAGCTTATATCTCCACACATTCTCCACACATTCTCTCTATCTACACACTCAGCTACATCTCCTTTTCAGCACACACCTCAACATCCAAATTCTGGACAATTATATGTTACATATACAGGATCCAACCCATTCTTGTAACACATGATAAGTCACACAGTTTCTCTCAGGCTAAGGAAGTCGCACTAACTGGGTATGATGAGTAAAGTAGGCAAGTAACTCCTTCTCAGACAGTGACGTTGAAAATCAGGACTTAAACAATAAACAATTAGTTGACTGAGCCTTGAGGTTAGGAGTATGTGCAAAAAGTTAATTACTGCTGAGAGAATTATGTCTACTAAAGTTTTGTGCCTGACTTTGGTTCAACAAACACTTGGCAACTTGTCCTTGTGTATTCTCTGTAGGGGCAGCTAGTCTCTTTTGAATTTGTTCTGAAGTCTAAAATTAGCTGTCTTTGTGACTGAGAATACTATTACTTTCCTATGTCAGTTTGAGTAATGAAAAATATCCTAGTATTGTTTCTATTCATCAAAATTATACAGCTTAAACAGAAATCATCTTCCTTACCACCCACAGCTATAAGTGTGGCCAATAGATGGAATATATACATGAGATAAACACACAAGCAATGGGAAAACACCCATAGCTCTTTCTAGGGAAGAAATGCAGTGACACATGGAAGAAATTACAGACAGAAGCAACCAGTTTTTAGTGTCTGTGGTTTCATAAGTCTTATTTCATGGGATTCCTACATCAGAGGTTTATTCCTCTGGTGGGTTGACACTTGAATTATTAATTGCCATCTGCTGTATTTTCTTACGGCCTCTGGTAAGGTCATTGCTACGAACAGTTCTCAACAGGTATTATTATCTTCATTGCTGTGAAGGAGCTGAAATTAGGTTGTTCAACTTCTATCAGTTTAACAGAGTTAACCTGTGGATTATTACTATTAAGGTAAAACAATTACTTATTCTCTAGGTATCCAAATATACACATATGAAAATGCAGTTTTTATTGTGTGATGTGGGTATCCTATATGACCTCATCTCATTTGATAGAAAACAAAACTAAGGCTCAGGTGATAAAGTAGGGGCAGTATGGACAAGTTGAAAGGGCATGGGCATTGATGTATGTTTTCTTTTGCATATGTATCTTTAAAGTTCTGGCTAAGTCTTCTCCTAAGTCTCTAGTTTCTCCAACTGTGGGTTGATTAGTTGACCTGGAGAAAACAGAGGTATTTTTAGGCCTCAATCCCCTGTTGCTCTGGCTACAATTTTTTTCAATCAATGGCTAGAAGTTTATCTTCTGTTCTTCCCATTATCAGTAATGGGTATTTTTTTGAGAACCCTAGTTCTATAAAATAATTCCCATGGAAATAGATGGGAAAGGATGACCCTAAATTGAAGTTAATGAAAGCTAGTTCTTTGAGAGATGTTTAGAATTTATCATACAAGAACATGAGAAATCACTATTTACTCAGAAATTGAAATACTTGAATATATGAACCTATCATTAATGTAAAAATTCCATTACCAGACTCAAAATTTTACTTACCAAAGTTCCAAGTCTGGGAACACAATTTTGAAGCAAAGAAATAAATCACTGGAATCATCTCAAATCTCCTTGGCTTTCATCTAAACCAACAGTTTTCAAACTATGGGTCACCTATCAGACACCCTGCATATTAGATGTTTACATTACGATTTATGACAATAGTAAAATTATAGTTATGAAGTAACAATGAAATAATTTTATGCTTGGCAGTCACCAACATATAGGAACTGTATTAAAGGGTTGCAGCATTAGAAGGTTGAAAACCACTGATAAACTATTTGATTCAACAGTGTTTGTCCCTAAAGATCTCTTCCTTTAATGTGTTCTCCTTTTACAGAAGGATTGTTTTTTTCTATTAACTATAATTTGGTAGTTTGAGGGGAATAAACACCAAATATTGACAGCTGTCAAGGCTTCGATTTATAGAGAAATTATTTGTTCTAATTATAAAAATGATTCATAGGTTATACAACCATGTGATTTATTATCCAAGCACTGCTTTATATGTGGGTTCTATTTTCTTTAGTTTTTAGTTAAGTGTCTCCTAGAAATGTGGCACCTGGATCAGACTGATAAACTTTTTTCATCCATTTTCAACAAGCTAAAATAATGGTTTGTAATCATTCATTTGATCAAAAAAGTCACTGAGTAGTCTCAGTGCACAAGTCACTGAGAACACACAAATGATATTCACATATTTTGATAGAGAAGGTAAAGAGAAAGTCAGATTACACTAGAGAGATAGCTCAGGAGTTAAAAGAGTTTACTGATATAGTGTTATAGAGAGACAAAGATTAAACAAGAATGAAGGGTTAAATGGAGAATGAATGGAAGAGAAAGCTAAGGAAGGGAATATGGGGAGTGATAAATAACACTAAAGGCCCTTTGAAAAACCATATAAAACCTACTAATGTAGAAGCTTCCTAAAATATGTATGTATATGAAAAAGATCTAAATGGAATCACCATATAATGAGGGAGAAATTCCTCCCAACTAGACAGCTAATGACACCAACTAAAACTAGTACCAGGAACAGGTAACATCTTATTGAGTCATTGGCTGAAGTGATCTTTTAGAACCTCTTAAATATCAAAGGCTATTATCAAGACTAATAGTTGCTCTCTACAACCTGGTAGTAAGTTCCTATTGCTGAAGATAACAATTATTTATATCATTAAATATGGAGAAGTCAAGCTATTGCCCAACTAAAAACTTTAATCCTATTGACTACTACCATGAATATGGAAGATACTGTGCACAATACTAGTAGAGAAAGGTAACCATCAATATCACCCAGCTACAAATGATGAGTTAAAAAACAAACAAAACCCCAGTGACTTTCCTGTAAGACATAATTGGTGCAATAGTGACACAGATGTTATAGGAGTAAACAATATCATATTATTATTAATTATTATTATTATTATATTTACAGTTCACTCTGTTTGAAGGAACTCATTCCTGAAACTGCTGAAGTGACCAAGAACCTGAGGATAGGCCATACACTGAAGGAAAACATACTATTCTGCTAAAGGAACATAGCAATAAAATGACTCCTAATGACACATATTCATAGATCAGTGCATCAATCAACCCTCATCAAGGAAGCTTTTTTGCAGTTGATATGAATTAACATTGAGACCCACAACTGGACACAGGGAAGTGTCTTTCAGACACAACAGGACTGATACACATATGAAATCACAGAGACTATGATAGAATACACAAGACCTACAAAAGATTAAACTAGAAGGGGGTCACAGCACTGTATGGAGAAATGCACATGGCATCCCATCCCTAACCAAAAAAACTATTTTCAATTGATATCCACTGGGAAAGGAAAAACCAGCTTTCTCCAATGAATTGTACATGGGTATATCAACCACATTCCATGGCAGACCTCATATGCAGCACTTATTGGCCAACACAAAACAAACTTCATGCATTTATTAAGAGCCTTCTCTCTCTCTCTCTCTCTCTCTCTCTCTCTCTCTCTCTCTCTCTCTCTGGAAGTTTCCTATGTCCTGCCTGGTCCTGTAGCCACTCTGTCCCAAATAAACACATAGAGGCTTATATTAATTACAAACTGTAATGCCTATGGCTCAGCTTCTTGATAACTAGTTCTGACACATTAACTAAGCTCCTTTCTATTAATCTATGAATTGCCACTTGGCCTCTTGGCATTACCTGTTCTCTCACATTTTGCTTCTCCTAGAGGTGGTTTGTAGTGTCTCCCTGTGACTCCACCCTTTTTCATCTCTGTGATCAGTTTGAATGTACTGCCTAACCTTATTCTGCCTCACCATTGCCCAAACAGCTTTATTTATCATCCAATGAGAACAAAACACATTTCCAGCATACAGAAAGACATCCCACAGCACTTCCCCTTTTCTGTCTAATTGAAAAGGAAGGTTTTCATTTTAACATAGTAAAAAAACATATAACAAAACAGTTATCAAGCAAGAATTACAGTTATAATATCTAGTCTATTTGTATTTGGTAAAATTAAAGAAAATATCCTGTCATCTAGCCTGTATTTGTGAGTCTAAAGTTTTATATCTAATTTACCTTTTATCATAACTAAGGAAAACTATAATTATACTTATCTAGTCTTCAACTCTATCAAGGACCCCAGAATGATATAATATTGTCTAAGAAAACAGAAAGTGCAATGTGAGCAACTTCCAAAATTCTAGAAATGACAGAGACAGCTGGCTGCCTAGACAGTCACCCAAAGTTCTTCTGCAATGTTAGGGTATCCATCTTCAGCCTACAGGCCAAGAGTCTCTGGCAGACTTTCAGTGAAGCAGGAAATTTAAGACTTGTCTCCTCTATTGGCAAAGTTCATCAGTTGCTTTCTTCTGTGTTCTGCAGAATGTCTGGCAGTATCTTCTGTGAAGCATGAACCTGAAGGACCATCTTGCCCTGTTTAGGCAAAGTGTAGTGATCATATTCCTATGGATTCTATATGTCCAGCTTATACAACATACTGTCAAGCAGTCCAGGCAAGAGCAGTTTCTTGCCCAAATGGCCAGTTTTGCCAAGAAGAAGATAAACTCCATATGGAGTATCTTCAATGCCTATCTTCCTCTTTGAAGTAAATTGATGCTGCCAGGAGCAGGCATGTCTCACTGTCCAGAAAAGTCTAAGTTTTTACATTTTTAAATGCCATTTTCTGTAGGTCTTTGAAGTGTTTGAAGATTACCTACCTAATTTAAATATATCTATGTATACCTAGAAAACTTAATGTGACTATAAGTTTGATTATCATAGATGACAAGTTATTATATGTATTTCTTAATTATACAATATAATTTTAAATGAGTTGCATAAACATAATACCTTAAACAAGAGTATATATATATATGTATATATATATATAAACTTTAAATTTGTATCAATAAGCTAAAATCTATAGCAATATAAAATATTTCAAATGAATTGTTGCTTTTTAAAATTAGATTCAATAATCTACCCTTTTATCCTATCATATCTATATCCTCTTTTCTTCTTTAGAAAGAGATTGCATTTATAATCAACCCCTTTTAAATGAAAATAAATATTTATAAACAATATTCTGGTTATTTGGACATAGCTTTTCATACTACTTCCTGCTGATGGGGGATGCTGGCAATCTTATGGGGATCCTGAGAAAATTTGAGATAATGGTCAAGTCCTGGGAAGACCGGCTATAACCTTTGTTGATAGATACCTTCTGTCAAGGTTCAGGAGGTCTCGCTTGATCAAATCTGATCCATCTTAAACCTGGAACAAATTCACAGCCTCTTGCTTCCTGTGGAAACAAAAGCAGAGCCTCCTTTCCAAATCAACATATCCTTAGATCCAATTTTTGAAGTAAAGACAGCTTATATATATATATATATATATATATATATATATATATATATATATATAACTTAGCAGCCTTTACAATCAAATGCCTTTCTACAATTAGCTCACTAACAGTCAAAAATTCAAAGAAAACATAATAATATACATAATCCAAACTCCCTGTGTATTTTCCATCTTTACATGGCTATTTCTTTTGTATTACTTTATTGTCTCTCTAAAGACTTTTAGTACTCTTTATTTCTTTATATAACTGCTTATACTTCTTTTCCTCTCTTTCCCAAGCCTACATACATTTTTGCACATAGTGTAAACCATTTAGAGGTTTTTTTCCATCTGAATCTGTTTTATTGTGTGTCTATAATCTTTTTTTTTTTGACCAGGAGAGTTTTTAAACTATTAAGCTGTGTGGCTAGGACTGAATCTGTGGCTTTGGCCACTGGCTCCACCACATTCAGTTTTTCATCATGGTGGATATATGCTTACTGCCAGCTCTGGGAGCTATGCTCACCACAACTCTGGGAAGCAGTGGGTCTATGCCTCCACCAAGCAGCATACAGCTCATGAACCTTATAGTAAAAGCTAAATCTGCCACACAGCATGCTGCACAGTTTGGAGACACCTCTGTGTACTGTGGCAGGAATCAGCCATGCTGTTCTCAAGCTCAAATGCTACTGCCCCTCTGTACCAGAGTGTCTCTGTATTATGGCTCACATCAGAGACATGAACTAGGAGGCTACTCTTAGCTCTGTTTTAGAATCTTATTTTGAAGTGCTCAGGTTTTATGTGGAAATTCTTGCCAAACATCTGGGTGCTAGCTCAGTTCGTGGAGCATGGGACTCTTAATCCCAGGGTCATGGGTTCATGTCCCATATTGGGCGTCAATACTAGATGGAAGTTTCCTATGTCCTGCCCGGTCCTGCAGCCACTCTGTTCCAAGTAAACACACAGAGGCTTATATTAATTACAAATTGTATGGCCTATGGCTCAGGCTGCTTGATAGCTAGTTCTTACAACTTAACTCAGGTCCTTTCTATTAATCTATGAATTGCCACATGACTTTGTAGCATTACCTGTTCTCTCACATCTTGCTTCTCCTGGAGGTGGCTTGTAGTATCTCCCTGTGACTCCATCCTTCTTCATCTCTGTGTTCAGTTTGAATGTACTGCCTAGCCATATTCTGCCTCACCATTGCCCAAACAGCTTTGTTTATCAACCAATGAGAATAAAACATATTTACAACGTACAGAAAGACATATCACAGCACTCCTTCCTTTCTTTTTTTCCTCCCTCCGTCCCTTCATTTTCCCTTCCTTCCTTCCTTCCTTCCTTCCTTCCTTCCTTCCTTCCTTCCTTCCTTCCTTTCCTTCATTCTTCCTTCCTTCCTTTCTTTTTTAGGTCTTATTGTGTTTATTTGTTTGCTTGCTTTGGTTTTATCTACTTTGTGTGTGTGTGTGTGTGTGTGTGTGTGTGTGTGTGTGTGTGTATGTGTGTGTGTGTGTGTGTGTATGTGTATCTGTGTGTGTGTGTGTGTGTGTGTGTGTGTGTGTGTGTGTGTGACTGTCTTTCTGTCTGTGTGTACAGGAATGGGGGATGAAGTCATTTAGACCTAGGCAGTTTCTGTATCTCTGTGTGAAAAGATGGAAAAGGGATATTTCCTCAAAATGCCTCTACAGTTTTACTACCTTGTTTGAAGCCCAATATTCAAACTATCTGCTTTGTTTAAGGTAGTCTGGGATGGTTTAAAATTTAATTTTTTTTCTGTGAGAGGCAGATGTGGATCTGTTACTTGTTACTAATTTTTTCATTTTCATTTTTACATATATTGAAAAAGCTTCATCATAAACATTTCTAGTACCAGGTCTTGGATTAGGTAGCAGAATTATATAAATTATTAGTTGATAGGATAGGTGTTATACAAACTTCAGTTAGGTGTGGTCTTTCTCACATAGACCCACTACTTCTTTTCAATGTCCTCACTTACTGATGTACCTGACCTTCTTTATCAAGCCAATGAAAATTGCCACACAGATAAATATTTTTTATTCCTGAGTAGTGTATCAGTCCTCTCTCCTTTTAATCCTCTGCAAATACATATCTGTGTTCCATATTGGACTTTGAGTTTTTAAAAATCAGATGTGTCTTATTTCATTTGTGTGCTACCAGCACCTCAAATATAGTGAGTTCTAAGTAGATATCTGTTTGAGTAATAAAAGAATGTACTGATAGGATAAAAAGTTAAAGCCACTTTTACCTTTTCTCTTACAGCTTCCTATATTTTGTCCTTGAATTAGTTTATTTTTATTTTCCATAGTCAAATAAGTTATTCCCAGACCTCAAATCTCTTCCTCTTACCCCAAATATCAAAAAGTCTTCCCTTTGTATTTAAAAATTTTCCCAATGGCCCTTACTTTCATCCCCTGACTTCCTTATACCTAAATAAAGCAATATATAAGTTAATGAGAACATATCATAATCTTGGGGAGCCAGTTAGTCTCCCTGAGACCTACTTATTTCTGTAATGTTGTAACAATCTCTACTGTTTGGGTTGTAATTATAATCAAGTTAGAATATATAGTGTCAAATGCTATTTCAGAGTTCAGCCCAGGCCTCAGCTCTTTGGGGGCATTTCCCTGACCACACCTTTCTGTCTGTCTTAGTTTCCTTATGTTTATAGTCATATTCTCTGATTTCATTTGTTCTTCTCTATTTCACAGGGAAATTTTGGAGTGTCTTTTAGGCAACTTTGTACTCACTCATATTCATACAACATGTGCTATTGTGACCCTATTATATAGCAGGCTCTGTGCTAGGTGCTGAGTAT
The DNA here is from genome assembly GCA_902168425.1 of Peromyscus attwateri. Taxonomy (NCBI): domain Eukaryota; kingdom Metazoa; phylum Chordata; class Mammalia; order Rodentia; family Cricetidae; genus Peromyscus; species Peromyscus attwateri. The sequence continues at coordinate 26,013 of CABHPP010092581.1, read as the reverse complement.
TTAGCAAAGTATTAGTCTAACACAGCCTTTGTCCTTGGGAAGATGCTTTATCTGGGTAAGATGCAGCACAGAATAAGAGAATGAAATTATGTGATTATGCAGTGAGTGATGCAGATGTTATGTATGCCAGTGCACTCAACTGAAATGTGGATCCAAATCGAACCCTTCTTGATGTCTGATAAACAGCCCTCTTTTTCTTGTGACTTGTCTAAAAATTAAGTTATGAAGAATAATTTTCCAAGCTTATTTACTCATTTTCTTTTTAGACTAATAGCTTTTTACTTTACCTGTGTGTGAGAGAAAGCCTCCGAAGGCAGTGATTGAGGAGAACAAACATTTTTCTTTTTTTCTTTCCTTTTTTTTTCTTTTCTTAATCTTAAAAGAGAACCATTTTCTCTTGAGATTTATGAGTAATAAAAGGAAACTTCAGTTACTAAGCTCCTGGCTCCCCAATATTACTTGAAAGAAAGGGAACTGTGTCCTACATTTTTTCAGTTCAAAATAGAAATTTAGTTGGTCATGTAATTGATCTTTTAAACTTGAAATTCCTGAATGAAGAAGTTAACAGGACTTTCCATATTAATAAAAAATAATCTGTTTTCCACGGGATTGGGGAACCAGCATAGTGTCAAGAATGGATTACAGTCAAGTCATCGGGTGCAAATCCTCCCTTTGCAGCGTTCTGTAAATAGGAATACTGCACATCTTTTTCTTCATCTGTGAAATTAAGTGACTGGACTTAACTCCTGAATATATTTTTCAATTTAGTAAGTGTGAAAGGCCTAACACATGGTAGATACTCAGAGAATATTAGTTTCCATTCTTTTTAATTACTGTGGTGAACTAGGATAACTTTTTTCAATTTATATCACTCAAGACATAGGATTAGGATTGGTAATCCCCATATTGCCTATTATTTTTTCCTGGATTTCTCTGACTATTCCTGTTTCAAATCTCATTATTACTAATACAACAAGTTGTCCTAAGAATCTCGATATGGATAGAATGTGTCCTAGATGTCCCTGACATGATGCAGTCCCAACATCCTCTAGCCAACTCTAATCACACAGTTAGTAAAACCGATTATTTGATTTTATATGTATAAGTTTTTTTTCCCATACATATGTATGTGCACCACATACTTCCCATAGAGGCCAGAAGTGAATGTTGGATCCCATGGTACTGGAGTTAGAGTTGTAGCCCATTATGTGGGTGCTGGGAATGAAACTCAATTTCTCTGCAAAAGCAGGAAATACTCTTATCTGCTGAACCATCTCTTTAGCTCCATCTATTATACATTTTTAAAATAATTGTTTTTATTCTTCGAATATTTCATAAATTTATACAATGTGTTTTGATCATATCCATCTACCACTATCCTCTCCAACTATCACTATTTGTTTTCACACTCATCTTAACAGTCCCATTTAAAAATTACTATTGTTAATACCCGTATGTTCACGGGAGTGTGGCCGTCCACTGGGGGATGGGAAACCTGCTGTTACCCACATCTATATCCAAAGGAGAGTGCTTTCCCCCAGACAGCAACCATCAACTGCTAGTAGGTCCACTCATCAGGGTAAGGGTTTGGGACCTTTCTCCATGTATGCTGTAATTTTGACTGACTTGACCTGTGTATGTTACATGTATAAAGTGGTCCGATGTCTGCAGCAGTCATGCTATGTCCAGAGGTCAGTGTTTCACAGATCTTCTCTCCATCCATCCACTTTTACATTCTTTTACCCCCTCTTCGGTGATATTCCCAAAGTCTTGACTGTGGGGAAGCTGAGAGTGAAGGCCCATCCACAGCTGAACAATCACGGATTATTTATACTTTTGACTAGTTATGGATCTTTTTATTTTAGAAGTTATAATTGTTACATATTAGTTGTTTCATGGTTTTTAGTCAGAATGAGAACCAAAATAGCAAAGTCTATACCTTTCAAGTATCTAACCCTGTAACTGAACAAAAACCTGGGTGTTCCATAGTGACATGGTGACATAGTGACATGGAATAGATTTTAATGCCTTTAATACAAGCTTTATGCTATTAATTGATTAAAGAGCTGTGACAGGTAATCGATCACCCTTTGAGAATTCTATTTTCCATGTTAAATAACCTAAATTCTATAAGTTAATGTCCCCTGGGGTATAAAAATAGTTTTATTTATATACTATGCTTTTAGCGTGTCCTTGTATGACAAGAATACTTTTTAAAATGTAAGGAGAAAGGACTTGTTATGATCTATAGTTTGATATGTTCTAGCCATGCTGGCTGGCTCCATTTTTTCTCAACCAGTAGTAAATCAGTACTACATTCTGGCAGAAGGGCATGACAGAACACAGCTTCTCATTTCATAGTAGTCAAGAAACATGGAGATAGAGACAGGATTGTAAAAAAGGCATATACTTTAAATATCCATCTCCAGTGAACATACCTCCTCAACTAGGCCTCACTTCCTAATTTCTGTCCCTTCCTAATAAGCTATCACATTATGAACTCATCAATGGATAAATGCACTGATTACATTAGAGTTATTTTGATCCAGTCACTTCCCAAAAGTCACAACTCTACACATTGTTTTGAGAACCAATCCTTCTACCCCTGAGATCTTGAGGGGGATTGTTTATAGTCAAGCCTAAACATTCAGTTACAGTGCCTCTTGCTGGCGTCCAGTTAGATGGCCCCTATTTCATTTGGAATGCGGTCAACTTCTTTCTCTTCCCTTTCTGTTACCATGTGATACCAAGTCTTATTGATTTTCCCTCCTTAACAGATACTGAAATAATTCCACTTCTTTTGTTTTTGTTTTTCAAGATGGTTTCTCTGTGTAGTTTTGGTGCCTGTCCTGGATCTCGTCCTGTAGACAAGGCTGGCTTCGAACTCACAGAGATCTGCCTGCTTCTTCTTCCTGAGTGCTGGGATTAAAGGCATGCACCACTGCTGCCCAGCATAATTCCATTTCTATAGCCTCTTCATTCTATAGTTCTAAGTTCTTTTCAGTTCAAATTCACCAATGAAACAATTATTATGAGCTATCTCGTAGGCAGTAAAGATGCAAAGAGAAAAAATAATAATAACCTCTGCTTATAAAGAGCTTTTGCACTCTAATGTCACAGCAGGAAATAACCTGATTACCTGATTATAGTTTAGACCAGGAGACTCAGAAGAAGGGAGTGACTATTGCAAATAAACAGTGAATGACCTGAAGAGCTATGGCTGAGGTTCAGACTCTTTTACCCATGCTAAAGAAAAATTTCTCCTCTACCACTACTAACTAAAAAATAACCAGCCTTTGACATCACCATTGTAATATGGTACCACATTGTGCTATAATTTTTGCATAGTTTACAGGTTTATGGCAGTCATTTTAGCCTATTAATATTTTTGCAAGGATTTACTATAAACTCTGTTAGCCCTGAATCTTAGCGAGGTTAGGTAGCTCATCATGATATAAGTTCTGAGACTTATATACTAATTCATGTTTTTCCCATATTGCACTTCCTTCTACTGACATAGGCATGTGTAATGCTGTAACTGACATGTTGGTAAATTTGGATGCCCAAGATACCATCTTCATATTGGAAAGTACAAGAGTATTAGACTTATAAAACTCAGATGGGCCATGAGCTGATATTAATGGTCAGGTTGGGTTTTGTGGGTTGCTATTTCTTACCCTGGATTTAAAAAAGTGTAAGAATACAAATTGTAAATTGCTTCTTTTGATACGCTTATAAACAAAATTTTTAGTAAATTAAATTCTTACAGGAAAACTTGGAAGATTTAATGATCTAAAATTAATATTGACTATATTTTATATTGAGAATAAATTCAAAATGGGAGAGGCTAGTGTGGTCCAGAAAGAGGAGTGAGTTATTGTTTAAGGACACATAATGGGAAAAGTTAAAGAAGGTTAAAAATCAATTCTAGAAATTATTTATAATGCAGTGGCTAACTTTAATACCTTAAAATTTTCACGCTAAGACTCAGGTGAATATTTTGCCAAAAGTAGAATGTGATTTATTAAACAAAGCTCTCAGAGTTCTGAAACTATACTTAGTTGGTGATCAGAGAGTCTTTTCAGCAGCTGCTCATGGCACATTTTGCTCTGTTGTTTAAAGTCTGGGTCAAGTGAAAGTTTAAAGACAGAAAAGGAGGCCTAGTGAGTCTATGTGGAAATTCTGGTGTTAAACCTAATGTTGAGAAAGTAATTTCCATGATAAAGGAAGAATCCTTGGCTGGAGTTTCACCAAGAACTTGGGGCTGCCTGATTCAATGTGGTGGTTTTTAAAGACTTGGAAGATGAGAGTGTAAACAGAAAGAATGACTTACTTAAAATACAAGCAGAGTTGCAGTATTAGATTTACAATCGAATGGTCTTCATTGACTAAAGGATTTGACTTTTTAAGGAGTGACAAGTGGAGATGTAATAGTGAACATCGCCAAGACTTTCCCCACATTATTTAGAAATAATGCCATAATTAAAAGGTAAGGGATAAAGAATAACTCATTAAGTAGTGGGAAGAGGAACTATCTCAGTGGAGCTTATTATGGAGGATGTAGTCAACACAAAAACCTTGAGAGATATGACTTTGACATGTTCAAAAACATAGTTTGTCATGGTAAGCAATGAATAGCTGAGAAGAGATAAGATATAACAGGCTGGTAGATGAGACTATAAGAAACAGACCATATAACCTGGGGCCTTCCAGACCACAGCCATGAATTTAGATAATCATAAGCACAATGGGAAGTAGATTTGATCTGATTTATAATGTACTAACGATGTAGCAAAAGTAAGCATGTAAGGCCAGTGTTGGGACTCAGCAACATAAAGGATTTTATCTTAGACTAGAGGGCAAGCAATGGAGATAGAAGTTAGGATTTAAATGTATGTTTGAAGTTGCCAATAAGGTAATCTAGCATAGAAAGTGCTAAAATTAAAATGGTAATGATTATGATCAATAAAAATATGATTTGTGTAGTGCTAACATGTTTTATAAATGATTCTCAATTTTCAATTCAATTTTAATGACTAAATGTTTTTACCCCAAATTTTGTAGGTGAAAAATACATTATTCTCAACTCACCTACTAGTGGTGAATGAAGCACTCATTCTATGTATGTCCATCTTTTGTTCACCTTTCTGTACTTAATGACATGAAATTGATACATACATACACACAGAGGATGGGTAAATAGTAATTATCTTTAAGAATCTTACATAATGAAAGTTACTTAATATCTCTTTAAAAGTGGAGTAGTAATTTTAATTTACTATTAAGTGTTGATAGTAGAATTAGTTCAAATTCTGACACAAAAATATTAAAAATTATTAGCAAATATAATTAATTATACATATTTTGCCACATGATAGTAAATTCATATTTATCAAGTTATGTGTGCATTGGCTTTGATAATATAGGGTATACATGATACTCACATTACTCACCAGTATGTAGCTGAGTACCTTATGGGATTGAGACCTGCTTCATGACTGGGACCATGTTATAGTCATGTTTTGTAACTTTCACTACCCCAATATCCATATTTGTCTCATTAAGTACTTAATATATTGAATTCATTTAAAGAAGCAACATGTTAATGCCAGGTGTGGTAATGCATGCCTGCTAGTTTCACAACTTGGAAAGTTGAATCCCATACCATACTTGGGATATTGAGTCAGGAGGACTGTAACAAGTTTGAAGCAAGTCTGAGCTACATAGTAAGTGTCTCCTAAATAAGTAAATAGTAGTGAAGGCAGTTGGTATGTGGCTTTTTGTGTTTTAAGGACTTGAAACAATGCTCAAATCTTAGTTCAAATCTCTCTAGGTGTAAGCTTTCACTAAGGAAGGAAGTACATTCAGAAATGGGGCTCACTTCTGGAATTTATTTATAAACCTTCCCATCAAATGAATATGGTCTTTTTGTGTTACTCAGCCTCTGGTAAAAAGCAGCTTCCTAGTATTGACTCGGATTTAAGCTCTTCCTATCTCCATATGTATTGTAAACTTGGGGAAGGAGGCATTTGCTTTTCTCTTTGCTATATGCCATGCTATGAAAGAATGAATGAATTCCTTTGCCTCTGTCATTAGTTTCTGTAGTATTTCTTTCACAGTTCTGTGCCATAGCAACTTGAACAAACCTGTGCTTTAGGATTTAGTTTATTCTCAAATAACTTTTCCTTTCAGGCTGATATAAATGGGGTACTTGAATAAAATCCTCAAATAATTTTTGTGGACACTGAGAAGCTATAGAAGGTCCATTGGCAGGTCACCTGAGGGAGAAACAAGAAATATGGTATTTATCCTATATTTTCACTTATTATGAACCCTTGGGAAATTGTGTTTCCTTATAGGCATCAATTGATTCCTTTACCTGTAACTATATGAACTGAATTTAGTATTCATTACCCATTCTGTAATTTTCTGCACAAGGTTTAAAGAATTTCCACCTCTGTAATTTTGTGCATGAGGTTTGAAGAAGTTTTGAAGCTTTCTATCCAGCCCTATTAATTAACCGTTCTTTATCTGATTAGACACATTTGAGGAAGCTGTAACTTTTTCATTGTTTCATTTATGGCCAATTTCTGACATAAAAGAAAATGGGAAATTTTATGGGCAACAAATCATTAACTTTACAACTTTGAGAAATGAGAATATGAGAAATACCCTATTTTATTGTTTTCTTGCCTGTTACCTAATATTGATCAAAGGAGATTAGGAGAGTTGAAGAGAAAAGACTGAAGCTCTTACTTAGGAATATTTCTATAAAGATGTCTTTGCCACTTGCCATGTCATATCAGTTTGCTAGCTGGGCAACTATGGGAATATATATATATTCTGTGCCTATGAAGGAGTCACCATAGAAGATATTAGTGTCATAGTATTTGCCAATTTCTAACTAGAACTTAATAGTTTTATTTTTCTATTGTTAATGACTCAGGAGGAATACAACATTGTTTTAAATCACATTTTAAAGAACATGTTAATAAATGGAGGCACTATAGAGACAATAACCTTTTGGGGGGAAACATAGTATTTGATAGCCTTAACCACCCCTTACTATCTCTGGGTATTTGTATTTCATTTTAAAACATGTGTTCAGCCTGTCAATGCTAGATGGTGGTAAACAACCATGAAATTAGAAGAGCTAATTTATCTTTCTTAACCATTTATTTTTATGTATGTGTATGTGCATATATCTCTGTATGTATAAACATATGTATACAGTTGTTCAAAAATTCCAGAAGAGGGCATATGATCTCCTGGGAATTGGAGTTACAGGTAATTGTAAGCTCTGAACTTGGGTGCTGGGAACTAAACTCAGGTCTTCTGAAAGCAGCAATTGCTCTTGAGTGCTAAGTCATCTCTCCAGCCCCTTGTAGCAGGTTTCTCTCATATGAGCACCTCTCCCATTCCAACTTCACTATGTTAATGGAAGGCAGAGATTTCATAAATATATACAATGGGGCACCTTGGGAACTCCCCCTTTTGTGTAGTCAGCACACATAAAACACAGAGATGTAACTCAACAAAGACTCAGGAAGCAAATGAAAGACTGAAATATCATTTTGTCTTAGGAAATCTCTACACCCCTGGGATCTATTCCTTCTATTTAATGAAGTGATAAAACATGTTTTATATGAACAGAGTTAAAGTGAGAGTCATATGCATGAAAAGAGAACAATTTATTTGCCCATGATTATATGAAAGTACCCTTTAGGTAGAGAAAATGAAAATATATAGATGATAGTAGTATAAAAACATAGAAAATGAGAAATACATAGAATCTAGTAAGGATAAATATTATATCCCAAAGAATTCTGAGTCCTTGTGCAATCAAAGGAATGACCAATATAGCAGTATCAGGAAATAACTAAGAAACATATAAAATATAGAAGGCTGCAATTGCCATGAGTTTGACTTTAACCCACTAGGGGATATGTACCATATTAAAGAGTTTAAAGCACAGGAATTACATATACTTTTATGATTTATAATTTGTTATAACATTTGTCTGATGGATATATTGGAGGAGGGTATAGTATGAGTAGAGAGGCATGTTCATTAATTCATTAAGATTAAAATTAGAAGAGAACAGTATCAGTTGGAATTGAAGAAATGAATTTTACCTTGTATGAAAAACACAAGCAGATTTGGGCTTAAGAGAAATTCAAGCATGTTTTTAGACTTAAATAGAGGAACCAGTATAGGACTGGTTGAAAATTTGTGTGGAGAAGGATGAATTTGGATGGATGGAGAACTGCCGAGACTCTAAGGTTTGGAATTCATATCACAGAGTGAAGGAACTTTACTCCATGGAAAATGGTTATGAAAAATTGACAGATAGAAGATTACTTTTGGAAAGTAATCTGCATGCCATACAGATAATCTCTAAGGATGAAAAGACATCATTAATAGATAAAATGAAATCCTTAAAATCATATGGGAATGATGAAAACAAGAAACTCATTGGTCTAATGAAGTCACTGGAATCATTTACTGTTCAGGGGATTCAGACTCTTCAAAGAGCAGTGTCAGATCGATTTCAAGCCTTAGAAGAAGTTTTTAAAACTGATAAAAAAGAGCATTAGAGCACATACAAAAGAGGTTAGAGCAGAATTAACCTGTCTTGTACTTTACAGAGTTAGAGATGACTTGCCTAAGGTTTTGACTTTGCCAGCCTCATTTATCCTGTTATTGTTTGTGAAAAGCCAGCAACTGTCAATTATTCTGAAGGATATGCCAATTGTAAATGGGAGCTTATACATATGAGAGACTTAAAAGATATTAAGGAAGCAATGGTCTCCTATGGTATACATTCACCATATGTAAGGCAGTTGCTGAATACGTGGTCTTCTAGGAATAGATTCATTCCAAATACCTGGAATCAATTAATCTCAGCAGTATTAGAATATAGTCATCAGTTACAATGGGAAGCTGGTTGAGAGAAGAAGCTTATGCCCTCAAACAGCAAGGTAAGATTAGAGGTTTTGACATCCTAATTGTCGTGCTAGAAACCCCATCCAATGACTGAGGGATCTGGAAGCAGAGATCCACGGCTAGGCCCCGGGTGGAGCTCTGGGAGTCCAATTAGCGAGAAAAAGGAGGGTCTATATGAGCAAGAATTGTTGAGACCAAGGTTGGATAAAGCACAGGGACAAATAGCCAAATGAATGGAAACACATGAACCATGAACCAATGGCTGAGGGGCCCCCAACTGGATCAGGCCCTCTGAATGGGTGAGACAGTTGATTGGCTTGATCTGTTTGGGAGGCATCCAGGCAGTGGGACCGTGTCCTGTGCTCATTGCATGAGTTGGCTGTTTGAAACCTGGGGCTTATGCAGGGTTGCTTGGTTCGGCCTGGGAGGAGGAAACTGGCCCTGCCTGGACTGAGTCTACCAGGTTGATCTCAGTCCTCAGGGGAGGATTTTCCCTGGAGGAGGTGGGAATGGGGGGTGGGCTGGGGGGAAGGGGAGGGGGGTGGGAAGGGGAGAACAATGGAATCCGTGACTGATATGTAGAACTGAATGGTATTGTAAAATAAAATAAAATAAAATAAAAAAATAAAAAAAACATTAAAAAAAATACATACTGGAGAGAAACCCTAAAAAAAAAAAAAAAAAGTTTAGAGGTTTTGAGATTTCTCAAGATCAGAATCTTGGTGAGGGCTGTTTTGCTGATGTAAATAAACAAGCTATCTTTGATGAGCACACCTCATTCATTTGCCATATGGCAGCCTTAAATGCTTGGGACAAGATTTAAGAATCAGGAAAAAAAAATTGAGCCATTTGCCAAAGTTGTACAAGGTGCCAAAGAACCCTGTACTGACTTTTTGCAAAGATTGACTAAAGCTGGACATAGAGTGATATCAGATCAAGAAGCTAGATGAGTACTAGTTCAGTCTTTCACTTTTGAAAATGCTAATTTGGAATGCAAAAATATTATTGTGCCTTTAAAGTTCAGATCAGCACCCATAGAAGAATGGATCCAACATATACTCAATATTGAGTTTCTTAACTTTAGTGATGAGGCTTGCATTGGAGAGGTGATTTCCAAAGGCCTAAGAAGACATCAACGTGCCAAATGTTTTAATTATGGTAAAACGATATAAGAAGAAATTTTACACAGGGCATTCCTAGAATCAATGTTTCTTCTAGGAATGACCCAAACAGAAGGCCCCAACCTTCTGGATTATGCAGAAGATGTAGCAAATGCTGACATTGGACCAATGAATGAAAGTCAACAAGATACAAACAAGGCAACCTTTTACCATTGGGAAACACCTTGGGGGACCACCAATGTGGTCCAGTGTAGCTAGAGTTTTCCTGCCTGACCAACAGTCAGGATAAATCTCTCTCACCTGCCAGTCCCACAGCCACTCAGACCCAACCAAGTAAACACAGAGACTTAAATTGCTTACAAACTGTATGGTTGTGGCAGGCTTCTTGCTAACTGTTCTTATATCTTAAATTAATCCATTTCCATAAATCTATACCTTGCCATGTGGCTTGTGGCTTACCGGCATCTTTACATGCTGCTTGTCCTGGCGGTGACTGGCTGTGTCTCCTTCCGCCTTCCTGCTCTTTTCTCCTCTCTGTTAGTCCCGCCTATACTTCCTGCCTAGCCACTGGCCAATCAGTGTTTTATTTATTGACCAATCAGAGCAACACATTTGCCATACAGAACATCCCACAGCAGTCCAGTCATTCTCAGTCACTGTGGAAGAAACTCCTCCCTAGAACAATTAGAAGATCCAGTGCCTAATGTAAAAAACCATACTGCACTGGTTTAATTTGATAGAATAGTTTTGAAAGATGAACCAAAAATTCCAAGAAAAATCATAAAAATCAATATTTTGGCAGACTTCCATAAATGAAGCTAAAGGTATGAATGAATAACGTTATAATTGAAGGCTTGCTGGACATAGGAGTGGATGTGACTATAATTACACCAGAATCATGGCATCTGAATTGGCCTCTTCAGGAGGTAGATATTCAGTTCCTAGGGATTCAAACCCTATCTCAGGTAATATAAAGCATGAGATGGGTTGAATGCATAGGGCCAGAAGGACAGAGAGGAAGGCTGAGGCCATATGTGGCTAATGTAGCGGCGAATCTATGGGGTCATGATCTGTTACAGCAGTAGAATACCCAGATTCATATTCCTCCAATCTCAGAAGCATGCCATAAACCAACTCATGTTTCTGGGAATAATATTATAAGACATTATAAAGAAGAGTCACCAGCCATTCAGTCTGTACAAAAACAGGGCACAACAGCTCTTGAACTCTTAGAGGTACTAACAGCCCTATCTTTAAAATGGTTAACTGACAAACGTGTCTGGGTTGGGTAATGGCCTGTGGTATCAGAGAAACTACAGGCTTTAGAACAGTTGGTTCAGGAGGAGCTCAACTTATTAAAGAATAAACTAGCCTTTGAAATTCTCTTGTATTTGTTATTAAAAAGAAATCTGGAAAATGGAGAATTCCGACAGATCTAAGAGTCATAAATAAAGTAATTCAGCCAATGGGCTCTCTACAGCCTGGGATGCCTTTGCTTTCTCTGTTACCCAAAGAACGGTCTATTATAGTTACTGACTTAAAAGACTGTTTCTTCCCTGTACCTCTATAAGAAAAGGATAGGGAAAGTTTTGCCTTAATAGTACCTACTTATAGTAATTCTCAGCCAGTTAAAATATATCAATGGAAGGTTCTCTCACAGAGAATGTTAAATAGCCCAACCCTATGCCAATATTTTTTTACAAAAACCATTGGAAATAATTCGTGTAGAGTTTCCACAATCTATAATTTACCATTATATGGATGATATCTTATTAGCTGATTAGAATTTAAATACTTTAGAAAACATGTTTGAAGAAGTAAAGAAAGTTTTGCATCACTGGGGATTACAAATTGCTCCTGTAAAACTACAAAGAGCAGATTCTATTAATTATTTAGGATATAAAACAGGTCTATAAAAAATTAGACCCCAAAAGATACAAATCAGGAGAGATTGATTGGAGACTCTTAATTACTTTCAAAGATTGCTAGAAATCATTTTCAATTTACAGCCCACTATTGGGATAAGTCTGATGAACTGATAAATTTGCCCTGTATTCTACAAGGAGACAAGGACTTAAATAGTCCAAGAGAATTATCAGCTGAAGCTGAGAAGGAATTGGTTCTTGTAGATGAATTTCTAAATGGTCTTATTAAATAAAAAACACAGAGTCAAATATAGGGGTGAAAGCCTTAGAGATCAGGGAAATAGTGAGAGCCACCAACTAAGCTTACCTCACCAGCTCTGCAGCTCCCAAAAGTGAGCTACTTCCTGTCCATCTGTGCCTTTATTGCCTTTCTGTTCTGCCTGCCCTCTCATTGGCTCTTAGCCCAGCTACCTCACTTCCTTGTCACTGCCTATCTGTACAGACCTCCAGGTCTCTATGGTTGGTACTGGGATTAAAGGCATGTGTCATCACGCTTGGCTCTGTTTCCTAGTATGGCCTTGAACACAGAGACTCTACCTGCCAAGTGATTAGATTAAAGGCATGTGCCACCACTGCCTGACTTTTGTGTTTACTTAAAATGGCTTGCTATTTCCTCTGATCTCCAGGCAAACTTTATTTATTAACATACAAATAAAATATCACCACATTTTGGCACAAATAAAATATCACCACAGGTTCTACAGGAAAAGACAATACAAGAGGCACATGTGTATTGTGTGAATCCAGAACTTAACTGTACTCTGGTTATATTACCCTCTAGGCAATTCCCTACAGGGTTTTTGATGCAGAGGGAAGATATTATACTAGAATGGATATTTCTACCATATAAACAGAGTAAGAGATTAAAGACATATGTGGAAAAGTTTTCTGATTTGATTTTAAAAGGAAAATTAAGACCTCATCAATTGACAGGAAATGACCCAACAGAAATTGCAGTACATTTAACTAATGAGGTAATTTACTCTTTATGGACCGATAATGAATATTGGCAAAGAACTTGTAGTATTTTTTTTGTTGTGTGTGTGTGTGTGTGGGGGGGGGGTATTAACAACAGTTAACCCAAAGCGAGAGAATCAAATTCATAGAAAGAACCAGTAGGGTTCTTCCTCAAATTGTATGGAGAACACCAATCTCTGGAGTCCTTACATTCTATGTGGATGCAAATAAATCAGGAAGGGCAGCATATAAATCAGGAGTTTTATGTAAAGTGGTTCAAAGCCCTTATAATTCTGTATAAAGGTCAGAATTGTATGCCATTCTTATGGTACTGATGAACTTTACAGAACCTCTCAATATAGTTACTGACTCTCATTATGCAGAAAAAGTTGTTTTACATATTGGAACTACTGAATTTATTCCTGATAAAATAGAATTAACTTAGCTATTTATACAATTACAAGAAATAATCAGAAACAGGGATATATATATATATATATATATATAATCACACATCAGATCCCACACGAGTCTGCCAGGTCCTCTAGCACAAGGTAATGATGAAATTAATCAGTTACTAATAGGGAGTGTGCTGGAGGCCTCAGAATTTCATTAAAAACATCATGTCAGTCACAAAGGTTTAAAAAGAGATTTCTCCATCTCTTGGCAAGAAGCCAAGGAAATAGTGAAAAATGTCCTACTTGTTCCTTCTATAACCATACTCAATTACCTTCAGGAAGTAATCCTAAAGGTATACAAAGAAATGAAATTTGGCAGATGGATGTGTTTCATTTTGCAGAATTTGGAAAATTAAAATCTGTCCACCATACAATAGATACATTTTCAGGTTTTCAATGGGCAACTGCTTTGAATTTTGAAAAGGCTTGTTCTGTAACTACACACCTATTAGAAGTCATGGCCATATGAGTATACCTGTACAAATTAAGACTGACAATGCTCCAGCATATGTTTCCAATAAAATGAAACAGTTTTTTGCATATTGTAATATAAAGTATATTATAGGCATACCATACAATACTACAGGACAAGCAGGTGTTGAAAGATCTAATCATACCTTAAAAGAAATGCTTAATAAACAGAAAAGGGGAACTAAAACCCCCAAGATAGATTGCATAATGCCTTATTAACCTTGAATTTTCTCATTGCTAATGAGAAAGGAGCACCTGCTGTGGAGAGACATTGGACTATAGAAAAACCTACTGAGCTAAATCATCCTGTGTACTTCAAAGATGTATTGACCTCAGAATGGAAACCAGGATGTGTGCTATGTTGAAGAAGGGGTTTTGCTTTTATTTCCACAGGAGAAGAAAAGCTAAGGATACCATCAAGATTAATAAAAATTTGATTTGAACAGGAGAAACTTCTTGATAAGGAGAAGTGATAGCTCATGCAGCAATGTGACAATTCTACAAGTTGTAAGGAAAATTCACAAAACAAGGGTTGGAGCAGGGTTTTGTTTTTGTCTTTAGTGGAAAATAGAAATACCCATCTTCAAGAAATCAAAAGACCTTGGAAATCTAGACATCTCAAGAAGGGAAAACTACTAGGAAAAATTATCAAGCAAATGAAAAATCTGACCTAATGGTACCTATATTATCTACAGTATAAAATCTCACTACCTAAATGTCTGTATCTCTTTACTTCTAAGAAAAGTTGTAGTCCCGACTCAACCATAATCAAAGCTAGCTTTGAATTTGGAGCATGGCTCTCTCCTCTAAATCCAAGCATGTTGTTAAAAAAATTTCTGTCTCATATCAGAAGAGCCACTTGGTGTAAAACAGAAGAAAACCAAAAATCTAGGGACTATTGTCAAAATTCTACTTACCCCCATACCAATTCTTGACTCTTCGGGACTTTTTTTTCTTAGATATTGTGCTATCCTAAAATTTAAACTTTCCATTTTAATATTAATAATGTTTAAGTTTTCCACAGTAAACAATAAATTTTTCTAACAGTGATCTCTGAAGTCTCCAAAAGGAATATGGGGCTCCACTGCTGCAAGCCACAGGAAAACATAATGGAATTCAGTTACTATCACAAAAGCTACTACTTGGAAAAGTCAAGGACTTCTCCAAAGCTCAAGCCATGGCTTAAGAAGTCTTGGTGATATTTTAGCTTTTGTACATATATATTAGCTTGTTCCTAGAATGATTTTCTTGTGTGCTTCCAAGAACTCCTAACAATGTATTTATCTAAAATGCCTATCAAGAATCCAAGGTCAAAGGAAACAACACCTATCTCCTAGGTCAGGAGGATAGGTTTATTTCTTATGCAGTTTAGAGTAAGACCCTCCTTCCTTACAGCCTTACTAATAGACTCTTAATTTCTTACCTAACCACTTCTAGGAATGTAGATTGAGCACATAAATTCCCTTCTTGATATACTAACCAATCATTAGCTCTCTATTGACCTCCTTCTTTGCCACTCCCCTTTTGGGTTGTAAAAGAAAGCTTGATGGTCACTGCCTAAGGAAAATTCTTACCTGCTTTTATGACCCCATAAGAATTCAAGCCTGGTGACCTTGCTCTGCCAGAGGATGCTATTGCTTGGGTTTATAACTGGATTCTTGGGAGACTTGGGGAGAACAGAGAGAATAAAGAGAACTGAGAGGGAGAAGGAGAGAAGAGGATTTTGAAGAGAGGACTTGAGGGTGATATGAAAAAGAGAAAAGAGAATGGAAGAACTAGATGGGTAAGAACTGAAGAGGAACTAGATTGAAGGGCTAGAAGAGAGTACTAGAGGAACAAGATGGAAGATGAAGGAGAGCCAGATGGGGAAGAACAAGATGAGAAAGAAATAGATCAGAGAAGCGCTAAAATGGGAAAGAACTAGATGGATGAGAACCTAGATGGGGCAGAATTAATATGAGAGAATGAAGATAGAACTTAGAGAGGACAGCAGATAAATGTAGAGAGAAATCAGGCAAGAAAGGAGCTAGGCACAAGAGCAGAATAAAGCTGTATATAAAGAGAACTGACACAAAATAATAGTGAATAGACTAAGGAGTTTCATGTATATAGATTCATTTCCTAACATCAAAGATTAATATTCAGCTGGTTGTAGGTTCTTCCCGGACCCTGGGATGGTACTATCAAGGGGCTGGGTCCCCAGTAGTCCCCGATACTCCACAACAATTCTAACTGGTTCATAATGATGACATTGAGCCAATAAACTCACTCATAGATCGACTCTGCACTACAAACTGTTCAGGACAGTTCCAAGGTGGCTAAGATCATCTTACACCTCTATCCAGAAATTCAGATAAGCATTACCCATTACTCTGAGACTTGCTACAAATGTTACAGCTACTCCTTATGAAACTTAACCATTGTTTTAGTTTTCTTAAAGGATCCCACAGAGATACAATTGCCCCCTAGACAGCAGGAAGCAATTTTAAGACGCCCCCTCTCCCAAAAGGTTTTGTTTTCCTAGGGTTATGGATAATTGTTATCTGTTAGGGGTTGGTTATAAGTTGTAATAGGGTTGAGGGTAGAACAATAAAGTTTAGGTTTAGGATTCTCTTGGAAAAGAAAAAAGGGGAATAGATAGGATAGAATAATAAAGTATTATATCTACTTGTAAACTAAACAAGTAACTATCAGCTTTAGATAATTTGCATTGATGTGAATTCTTGTATATTGATACTAATTTAAAATTACTTTTCTATTATTGTGTAAAATAATTTGTATATTGATACAAATACAAAACTATATTGTATATTGATACAAATATAAAACCACTCCCGTTTGAAATATTTTGTATATTGATACAAATGTAAAATTGTATTTATCATACTGTATGTATGTTCTACCTCTGTTTAGGATATTTTGTATATTGATACATATTAAGGATATTGTTGTCATATTGCACTATACATTTTTACCTGATTAAGATGATTTTGTATATTGTCACAACTTTGAGGTCATTGTCCCTATACTGTACATCTGTTTACAGATTGTTATTTTTATATTGTGAAGCCTTAGTCTTTAGATTATTTAGGTTGATAAGAATTAGAGGATAATAGTCACCCATGTTTGTCATATTCATAGTCATGTTAGTTAAGTTTTCTAGATATACAGAAATACATATTAGATGGATAATGTTTTCATAACTTTAATAATAACTTAGAATTCTGTTGAAGTGAGACATGATTGCTCCTGGCAGCACTTATCAGCTCCCGAGAGGATATTGATCATTGGTGACACTCCATATGGAGTTTGTCTTCTTGGCAAACAATGGCCTATTGGGCAAAGAATTGCCCTTGCCTCAGCTGATGACAGTAAGCATGCTGTCTATTCTGGATGAAATGGACACAAGGAAAAATGACTGCTGAACCTTGCCAAGACAGGGTAAGATGGTCTTTCAAAATATCCTGCTTCTGAAAATGGTCTGTCAGATATTCTAGGCCTATAGCCAAAAGTGGATGCCCTAGCATTGTAGAGAAACACTTGGTGACTGTCCAGGCAGCCAGCTACCTCTGTCATTTCTTGCATTTTTTGGAAGTTGCTTGCTTGCACTTCTTGTTCACAGGTAATATTATTTTCCTTCTTAGGTCTTTGATGAGGTTGAAGACTAGATGGTTGTAATTATATTCCTCTTATATCTTAGCTAAGAACATATCAGGTACTAGAATTAGATTTTTCAAGATAGGACAGCTGTTGAAGTAATCTTTGTAATTTGCCATTTACCTATGTTCTGAACACTTAGTATGTGTTTCTTGCTTGATATTGTCTGTATTGGTTGTATTTCCATTTTTGTTTATGATATTATCTTTTCCTTCTCCTGGACAATACTTGATAATTGTACTTATTGTATATAGTTTTGTATTAGGTTTACAACCTTCTTATTTAGACAAAAAGGGGAAGTGTAGTGGATAATGGCTCAGCCACTGACCTTGAGCTATCTGTCCCAATTGGGGTGGTGCTCCTTGTCTTCCTACATGACCTCTTAAAAGAGAAGGGAAGGGGGTGTTGAGCTCTTTTAGACATGGAAGGCTTCCTGATGCGTGGTTTGGTGAATAGGTCTGGAGTTTTCACTATCTTTCCCTGGGAGACGAAGAGGCAACAGCGTTGCTTCATTTTGCATTGTGAATTTGTGATTTTTGTATTGTGAATTTGTGATCCTTATTTCATCTCTTCCCAGATTTATTGCATGAAGTTGGGGCTTTCAAGGAAAGAGTGCGAGAACCTATCTATTATAAATAATTTGATTAATAAGTAAATCTGAAATTTGAATAATGAGGCTGAAAATGTCAAGAATAATTTGAAGTTTCTAAATACCAAACACACAGAGATTAATTCTTTGATATAATGTATATATGGCCCTTCTAAAGTTAGTGGCTGCCTATTAGAAAGGCTGTTCTTGGGATCTTGTATCAATGTCAGTCACCTGCCCCAGTGATAAAATAGCTGCTTTCCAGAATGTTGCATCACAACTTTCCCAGGCATTTTAGGTAATTGCTGTCTGCTCTGCCCCACTTCAGTGCTTAAGAGTATATAGTCATACTTTCTTAGATATGGTATATGGTTTGGTTTCACATAGCAAATATAGCTTTAAGTAGTCCACCTTTTGCAATTTTCATAGTAATCAAATATTTTCCTTTATGTTAAATGTCAGAACTCTATTACAGATGATGTAATTGTGGCCTCTCCTATATTTCAAGAACTCTTCCACTTATATTCCCCCCACTTTTTTGGTCGGTTTTGAGACAGGGTTTCTCTGTGTAGCCTTGGGTGTCCTGAAATTTTCTCTGTAGACCAGGCCGGTCTCAAACTCATAGACATCTGCCTGCCTTTGTTTCCCAAGTGCTGGGATTAAAGGCATATGCCACCACTGCCTTGCTTATATCTCCCATTTATAATATCCTCAGATAGCACAATATTTCATTGAATGGCCTTGAATTTTATTTCAGCTCTGCCTCAGTGACATCAGACATTGACTTTAAGCATCTTCTTTTCAACCTCAGATTTGCTCCTATAAAATAGAGAGAGTATATATCATCAGGTCTATATAATTTACTAATTTAAATTCTGTATTTCATATTTCAAATAATAACTTACCTTTGAAGAGACTAAATTAATTCATTTAAAATTATTTAAAAATAAAAATATTATTTTAATTTAATGCTTTTCATAGTAAATTATTTCATATATATATCATATCATATTATATACCATACTTGTCTTATATTACTTTGAAGTCTTAGCAATAAATTTAAAATTATCTGATTCTCAGTCCTCAACTGTCTAAATTAGTTTTTTCATCTTATATTTAGCAAACAAATATTAAATAGAATGCATTTTATTACTCATAAGTAGGCTTTGTTTTAAATCTCCATTTCCATTTAAACAATAATCACTACAAATGCATTTATAGAAGACTTTTTTTATGTTTTAGTGTACAAGTATTCTTTCCTCCTTCTTTGCAAAAGTATCTTGTTAAATGGAGTGAATGGTTCCTCACACTTAGTGGTTCTAATTGGTTTTAATGGTGATAGCGCTTTTAATAACAGAGATTGCGATTTGATACTGTTCTAACCCATGATGTCCTCATTCTTCTTTGGGCATAGTGATAAACTCAGGAATGGTTAAATGACTCATGCTGAAGGGATCTGTAGGTAATTGCTAATACTTTTCATTCTGGTGTTGGTGGCGGGGCATTTCTCTTTGCATTATAAGCACTAACATAATAGAACTCCCATGACAATTGTCTCTTCATGAAGGAATCTGAAAGAATGAGGCCAATGAAAAGGCAGTTCTAAGATGACAAGGAGAGTGACTTTTGATGGCATCGTTTGAATCCTTGATCCATTTCTCCAATTTGTTTCTTATTATGAAACTCATTAAAGACTTTTCTACAAAGCCAGTAGTTGGTGTTCTGTTTCATGCAACTAAGAGAATTCTTACTAACTATACATGTATTTATTTTAAAGGTACATTTCAAATTTGGGTCACTTGCCCAAAGTTTTCTTCTGAATTTGGCGTCCATGATAGCCTCATTTCTTAGTCTGTGTAGGCGTAACAAAATATGATAAACTGGGATTTTATAAATAACATAACGTATTTCTTACATTCTGGAGGCTGAGGAGTAAGGATGAAAGTGCTGGCTGGATGACTTGGTTTCTGATGGGGGCATTTTTCTTGCTCACCATATCTTCTATTGTAGAATGGAAAAGAGCTTCTTATTGGTCTCATTTAACTAATCCTATTCTTGAGAACTCTACTCTAGTATTCTAATCACCTTCTTTCATCATCTTTGGAGTTCAGATTTAAACATTACAAAAACATTCAGATCACATTTTCTTATAAGACAATATGCTAATTGTGAAGATTACTATCAAGTAAAACAAGTATTTGAAATACAGAATATATAAAGAAATACTTAATCTTTGTCTGCTACAACCAGAACATTTCCCCATGAGCTTCAGCTTTGGAGTGCAGTCCTATTTGGGACAGATGGGTACAGGAATTTCTGAGATTATGCACATTTGGAGGACTTCAATCAGAAAGTGAGGAAGCTTTTGGTCTGGACCTGGCTTCACTCCCAGTTTTCTGTCAGACCTCGGACAAGTCCTATTTCCTTTATGAACTCAATTTTTCTTCCTAAATAAAACAAAATAGTCGGACTTGATTTCTCCTCTGCCTCTGTATTCAGAGTTTTTGAAGTCTGTACTGACTATTGGGCAGAAAAGTAAAAATGTAAACAATATTGCCAAGCAGATTAACTACTGACACAATTTGTGTCAAGTCAAAAATCTAATGCAGATGAACTGATATTTTATATATTTTTACTGGAAAAAATCCGTATAGTATATTTTGATCATTTTTTTCCTCTTCCAATTCTTCCCAAATCTTCCACACACTCCTACCCACAAAACTTTGTTCTTCTTTCTCTTTCAAACACATTAACAAGCAAGTGAAACAAGAAATAAAAACAAAACAAAAAATAATACCTCCCCCCAAAAAACCCAAATCAAAACAAATAGGCAGAAGACCAATGAGACAAAAAAAATGCCAAAACATAGGGAAAAGAAACAAAATTCCACAAAAATACCATTGATTTTGTTTTGTGTTGGCCAACTACTCCTGGATATTGTTATCATGAAATGTGGTTAATATACTGAGGTATATTAACCCTGATATTTCTCCAATTTTCTCTTTGCCAGCAGGAAGTATCAATTTTAAGTAGCTTCTTGGTTAGGAGTAGGACCCTGTGTCCACCTCTCCTTCTCTGTGCTGGAATACCATCTGGCTTGAACTTGTGCAGTTCACTTGTAGTTTGAATGTGCTGAGATTGTGTGCTTTTCCCTTGCCTGTGACTGCATCACTCTAATAAACTCACCTTGCCTGGGTGTTTGTCACTTCCAAAATTTATGTTGAAGTCAAATCCCTATTATGACAGTATTATGAAGCAAGTATTAACAGGTGTCTAGGATAGGAAGGACCTGCCCTCACAGATGAGAACATCCCCAACACCATCATAAATGGACAAATTCAGCCTTCTCTTGCTGTGCTGGTTAGGTTTTGTTTTTTTTTTTTTTTGTCAACTTGACAAAAGCTAGGGTTATCTGAGAGAGAAAAGCTCAATTGAGAAAATTCCTCTATCATAGTAGGATGAATTCCATATCATCTTGTAGGCAGGACTTTGGGCATTTTCTTGATTAATCATTGATGTGGGAGGGCCTACTCCACTGTGGGTGGTGTCACCCTATCTTGGTGGTCCTAGGTTACATAAGAAAGCAGATTGAGCAACCCAGTAAACAGCATTTCTTCATGATTCTGCTTCAGTTCCCTCCTCCAGCTCCCTTCCCTGAAGTCTGTGGAAGTGGAAGTCAAATAAACGCTTTCCTACTCAAGTTGCTTTGGGCATCATGTGTTATCGCAATGGACAAAAACTAGAACACTTGCATGCCCTCTGTCATAACAAATTCATCCTCACCATATGGGAGTACAAGTTCCAAGGGGAGTCTTACTGCTGTGCTCATTTGCTTTGTCAAACGGCTGCTCTCTCTCAAATGCTATGCTCTATCCTTGTTGCTCATCTTCTGGAACCTTCCTACATTTCCTCTATCTGATGGCACTAACTTTCCTTCTCTGTAACTTGATGCTCTATTGTTTAACCTTCAGAATTGTGAGCCAGTAATTAACTTTCTGCTTATTATAGTTTACCCATGCTCAAGTGTTATTTTATGACATCGTCAAATGGTCTGAGACAATGTGCTTCCTCTTATTACTGTGCATTAAAGTTGCTTTCTGGGTTATTAGTCTGTGGGGGTCTCAAGGACTTTGACACTGTATCTCAGTCTATCCTGCCTGAGTTAGGAACTTAAAGATTGCTGTTGAAGGAATAAGAATCTTGTTCCTTCAGGAGGTTGCTAGGGTTAAGGCTGTAGCCAAGTATCTGAATTTTGGAAAACTCTATTGGTCTATCTTACATTATTTCATTTTTCTTTTTTTTTGTTTGTTTATATGCTTGGCCTGATTTGCTGGGGTAAAAGGGGAAACAAAAATACATCTAATGGATTCCCCAGTTTTCGCTTGCTCCTTTTTTCTCCTGTTTTAGGATGATTGATATTTTTTCTGCATGTTGTGGAAATCAATTTCTAGTTATGATTTTGTAATAATAATTTTTAATTTGTAACATATATCCTTTAATAACTTTTTTCTATCAAACTATAAAATTATTCAGTATCATTATTTACTTATTGGGAATGAGGCAAGAGGCTTCTTTGAACTTCTTTCCTAAGAATATTTTTAAGATCCAGAACAAGTTATAATTATTTTTATGAATACAATACAGATTTACCAGTATATTATATTTTCTTTTATCTTGTTTTTAGGCCTTAATCCTTACCTCTAGGTTCAATTTTTTTACCCATGGAAATAATCCATTATAAGTATTTTCAATGAGAGTGAAGTTGTCCTTTTTGTAACAATGGAAAATGCAGTATTTCCCTGCCTCTTGAGTGATTCTTAAGTGAATATTATATTGAATTTTCTTACCTTGTAGCACTATTTTCTGGTATCTGTTTTTGATTATGAAAGTTCTGCTTCTGGCCTAATTATGATGATATGTGAGTAATGCATCATTCTGTTTGTTATCATTTAGATTTTTTTTGTCTTGAGGTTCTACAATTTCACTTTTCTTTTATTCTTGAGTTCTGAGGGGCTTGCTATTGCCATGCTAATCTGATTTCTCAATGGCTACTCTCTTTCAAAGCCTGTGCTATCCTTGCTCATCTTCTGGATCCTTGTGGCGCTTTTCTATCTGCTGGCATTACTTCTAGACTCCCCCTCTCTACTATTTTCATCTGTTGCAATCCTTCTTGATCCTTATGGTTCAGCTCAAATTTCAGATCCACACGAAAATCTTCTCTAATTATAACTGTTAGAATGAATCGTTTCCTCTCCCAAACATCATTAGCATATTTTATAGACCCAGCACATTTGACATATTTAGTCCACATAGCTTTCTCGAATAAACACAGAAAAGCAGAGTAGAAAAAGCACAGGCGTTGGAAACAGACAAGCCAGAATTCAGATCTCAGCTCTTTACATACTGGATATGTGTGGTGCTTTGGGAGAATTTAATCTACTGCGTGTTAGTTTCTTCATTTAAAATGAAAATATCTGTCTCAGTGAACAGGCCCAGCTTACCAGATCTTCCCAGTTACCATATATAAATCAATTAACAACGACAAGGTAATCCAGATTTGTTCTTGTTCTGTGCACAACTCTCAGATTGTCTCAAGATATTTTCAGTAGACTTTGAGAATATCTCACATGCAAGTTCAAAATAGTCTGGCAACTGTAGAACTTCATGAAGCCTTTGAACTGTGTCTGTTCTTGGTCTCTCTTTCCCATAGTTAGACATATGTTGGCTAAGAAAATACTTAAAAGGAGATTAATTATCATCACTATGGCTTTAATATTTATTTATTTAAGAATTTATTTGGCATAAACCATTCCTTGCATGTTATGTTTAATACTGGGAAGGAAGACAATGAAAATAAAATGTATGTTCTTTTGCTTTTATATCCTGCCTATAGTAGAAAGACAATAGACAAGGATATTGTGTTATACTCACTGCTGAAGTTTATGGATACATTTATTTATTTAACAAACAGTTTAGTTTCCAAATAAAATTTAAATACTGACTATCAAGTATATAGAATAATAAAAAGATATATTTCAAATAAACATCAATAAGAATATATAAGGGGGCTGGAGAGATGGCTCAGAGGTTAAGAGCACTGACTGCTCTTCCAGAGGTCCTGAGTTCAATTCCCAGCAACCACATGGTGACTCACAACCATCTATAATGAGATCTGGTGCCCTCTTCTGGCCTGCAGGCATACGTGCTGTATACATTATAAATAAATAAATCTTTAAAAAAAAGAATATATAATAACTGTGGTACTATGAAAAAAATAGATTCTGTGAGATAATACTAGAAGACCCTCAAGAAAGGCCCTTTGTGATGCTAGTGACCTAAAAAGAGAGTTGAAAGATTAAAAGGAGAAAGTTCAATGCACTTAAATCATATACACACAAACAACAAAAATGGACTCAGCAGGTTGTATTTATATATTTATTTGTGCATACGTATACATACACACATATGTAAGTAACAATAATATTCAAAGAAAAAGAGGCTATTAGCTTGAAAGTGGGGGACATGTGGGAGGTTGGAGGGAGGGTCCCTGGGAGTGGCTGCTGGGAAGGAAGGGAGGGGGAAAGTGATGGAATTCTATCTCAATTTAAAACTTATTAAATACTTTAAGTAAAATAAAATAAAAAAAGAAAGACGACTTTGTTTTTTAAGAGGGAGAAAACTCATCTGAGAGAAAACTTCTGAGTAGAAAGATTATGTGCCAATACAATGAGATGGTGGTCTTTATGGACCCTTATTGGGCTCCAGTACCTGAAATACGGGAGAGAGAGGTGGGGATTTCTTCTGTTAGAAACAGAAGGAGTCACACTCTTTAATTGCTCCTTAATTGGTTCCTGGAACAGCTTAAATCATCACTCAATTTTGTAAAGTACAACACACACACACACACACACACACACACACACACACACGAATACATTCTTATTGTTTGGAAGGAGTCTGGTGGAAGATCCATCTCAACTCCTTTCCCCATCTCTTTCCCTAAACCCGCATCTTCAAAGCCTGCTAAACACAGCTCCTCCCCCAGAGAGGCTCAAGACTACTCCCACAGGGTATGTAAGTGGCATCCCAGACAACAGACAGATGATTCTTCCTGTCTACTTTCTGCAGGGGTGGGGAATCGCCCGGGAGTGCTTTATCCAGTAAACCTGGGCTTTCCAATTCGGTCTGCTTCGGTTTGCTGCGTCTGCGGAGGCGGAGAGACCTTCAGGAGACCCAAGTCTTATCACTTTTAATCACCATTAATTCATAAAGAGAGAGAATTTGCAAATTTCTGGGGTAAAGGAAACAGGTTTCTTCAAATAGTATTTTGAGATACCTACACATGCAACATGAGTAATATTGTGTGTTTTTGTGAAGAACAATTTCCCTCAAACTACCCATACCTTCTAAAGCATTTCCAGATGAGAGGTGGATCTTCGATTTACATTTGCCTAACCAAAAAGCTAAAATAGTCCTGTTTTCTGCTCTTACCTTAGTCTGCTGTCTATAGAGACTGCATACCTGAAGAAAACTGAATTTCCCTCAGTTTCCCTCCCAAGCACCCATCAATTGCCAATAGTGCCTTACCTAGGAGGAGAATTTCATGAGCCTTGTCCTATCCACGCTGTGATGTTAGTTGATTTGATCCTATAAGGGTTTGTGTGTGTAGTCCTAGCTGCTGTGAATTCATGTATACAATGACCCTGTCATGTCTGGCAAATACTGTTCCACTACAGAAAGATGCTTCTCTGGCTCTTACAATCTCTCTGCTCCCTCTTCCCCGATGATCTGAGAGTTTTGGAGGCAGAGAATATGATATAGATGCCTCATTTAGAGCTGATGTCTTTCTTTCTTTCTTTCTTTCTTTCTTTCTTTCTTTCTTTCTTTCT